>WOVY01016035.1:0-108245 GCA_013436015.1 Rhipicephalus annulatus | reverse complement strand
CTATTTAATCTATCTATCTATCTATCTATTTAATCTATCTATCTATTGCGAGAAAAGTGTAGCAACATGCTAAGTCAAATAACTGCCTTTTTTTTCCACGTGAACAAAAGGGTCACGGTCCCCAACCGCATGTTGCAAAGCCAAAAGCGACGAAAAAGGAGCTCACCGAGAGAGAGTCCAAGTCGTCGACGAAAGAAGTGACGATAGCTGCAAGCACTACAAGCATGCCAGGGGTGAGTGACGCAAGAATGCATGTAAAAACTCGCACCGCCTTTTATGCATTTTTCCAAGACAACTGGAAGGCACACTCTGAAAAGCAAAAGCGAATTTTTTTTTTCATTTACACTGAGCAAATAGCTTTTGTATAAGTTGTTTAGGTTATGTTCACGAACAAGGACGTGACTAGCGATGAAATTGTGTTTCCTACATGAGCTATCGCAATGAAGCCCATGGCGTTAATTCTCACCTTTCTTTTTCTTATTTTCTGTAGCACGAACAGAAAACTCAGTCAACAGGAAAGCGGAAAGGGGAACTCGAGTCGACTATGAAGTATTCCACCGTTGGAAGTGTAACGGCTCCCAAGGTGAGTCAGCCACACGTGCTCCGGGCCCTTAATTTTTGGCTGCAGATTTCTCGAGAAGCACATCTCGAGGAAACGCTGCGGTGCAAACGAACACATGGGTACTAATGGAACAAATAGCAGGATGGGCGTCATCTTCTAACTGGCTTATTCTACCAGAGAAATGCTTTCGATCACGTGGCTTTTCAAAGCGCTCCTAAAGAATCCCCATTCATATTTTAACGTTCAAGGTTAAGGCGCTTATCAAGTTCCGAATGGCGTCACGATGGACAATGCGAAACGCGAGAGTACCAAGAACCTGGGGCGCACCAGAAATTCCAAGCGATTCTCTTCTGCTCTTTGGGCTGTTAGGTCATCTCCAGCGTTGGCAGCGACGTCAGCCTTCTAATCTGGCTACGTCAGAAACGGAATAAAGCTTTTCATCTGCCCACACATGCACAGATTCACCGTTTTTTTTTCCATAGCACGCGCATGAGTACTGAAATAGAGGTAAGCCAATGAGAGGCCGCTTTTTGGGTGATCGAAATTGAACCCGGACCCCTCCGTTATTACGGCACCGTTTCGAAGAATTCTCGAGACTGCGTGTATAATACCCATCCACAAACGCGATAATACAACTAAATTCCGATTTCTGGGTTGTTTAAGGGCTCCCCACTACACACCCGAGAATCGTCGTCCGCACCTACTAGCCCTGCTGCGTCAGCGAAACATGGCAAGAGGAAGGGAAACGGTAAACCTGCGAATAGACGAAAGGGAATCCTAGTGTAGTAAATTCAGTCTATCAGAAGTGTATAGCGACTAGGTGAGGACCAAGCTGAATGTACAGGAGGGAAGAATAGGTCAACCTAAGACAGCAATGGAGCAGATGGTTTGTAGAGGAGAGCAAGAGCGTGATTGGCTGTGCTGGTGAAACAATGCAACCGATGGTGGTGGTGGCGGTTGTGGTTGTATAGAAGAGGAAAAAGGCACCCAATTTTTGTCTGCCTCAAGGGCGACATGGCGCAGTGCCCTATAGGTGGGGGCGGAAGGAGGGATAAAAGAATAGAAGGAAATAGATGAGGTAGAGAAGGCAAGCGACGGAAAATAGAAGAAGATAGGAAAGTGGGGATACGGTCGAAGCAGTTCAAGAACGGGGCACCACTATGCGAGAGCTTCACGGCGTCGGGAGGCCGCGGAGGCCGAACCAGTCGGCGGGAGCTACGCTATCGTCGGAGAGCGCGAGGGCACAACCGTCCAGCTTGAAATCTTCCGAGCGAATCTCCATCGGTAGCGCGCTTTCAAACACAGGTGTGGCTGATGAGAGAGGATGGAGAGCACGCCGAAGGTTGCCGAAAGCGGAGGAAAAGAGCGCTGATACTACTAGCTCCACTGTTTATGCGGTTTTCCAGACACGTGATTCAATGTATGCATGCATAACCATAATGTCCAATCACCTGCGCATAATTGATGAAGAAACCGTACATAGGTATTTCCGAGATAACCACGTGCTTCAGCGTAAAGGGTAGTGACGTATGCATTCGACATTCAGCAAAGAGCTGATATAGCTGCGTCTGCACGCCGCATATGTCCTAGGAAGAGGAACTTGCATTTTTTTGTGTGTGAAGCTGAATAATACCCCTGTCATGTATTACGCTTATAAGGATACTTTGTCTTTAAAAAACACAAATTTCTCAGAATCCTCAATAAATCCCTGAGCGCGCTGATCAACCATTTTTTTCACCGTCTGATCGACTCGTACATACCTGTTTACAGGAGAGGAAAAACGCCGCCATGCTGGGCTGCGCGCGAATGTAATATGGCTGACGCCACAGCAGCACCAGGTTTCCACCTGTTCAGGGCATGCAGCCTGGAGAGGGCTATGGCGGCACCTAATAATAATAAAAATAATTCTTGGTGTTTACCATCTCAAAACGACCATATGAATATGAGCGACGCGGTAGTGAAAGGCTCCAGAAATTTCGACAATCTGGTGTTTTTTTTTAAACGTGCACCTGAATCAAAGCACACGGGCTTCAAGCATTTTCGCCTACGTTGAAAGTGCGGCCGCCACGGCCGGGATTCAATCCGGCGACCTGCGGGTCAGCAGCCGAGTGCCTTAGCCACTAGAAAACCCTGGTGGATTATGGCGGTGCCCAAGGAGCAGTTTGTGAAAAGGTCTACACATTGTCGTACGGGATGAGGCAGAGGGCACAGTTTGGAACGTCGTGCTCGGCTTCAGGCAGCACTTCAACCACAGAATCAGTATACGCTTTTTTTACGCCAGTGTGCGTTTAGCTGAGGTACAGCGAAAATGAAAAATTAAAAATTCTTGAATTGCACAACACAAAAAGAATGCTGGGTTCGCATTAGCGGTGCCAAGCAAGAAAAGTAAAGGAGCTGGGAGGGCTTCCTTGTTAGTTTTTTCTCTTTTCTGTTTATTGACTTCTTAATTTTTCTGTATCTCTCGCTATTTTTTCTTGGTTTATATCTACTGCTTTCTTGCTTTTCTTCTACGTATTTCTTTTTCGTTCATTTTTTTCTCTCCCTCTACCTCTCTCATCCGTCCGAGTCGCGGCATCTCGCTCCGGAGCCCCGCTGCGGTGGTCTAGTGGCTAAGGTACTCGGCTGCTGACCCGCAGGTCACGGGATCGAATCCCGGCTGCGGCGGCTGCATTTTCGATGGAGGCGGAAATGTTGTAAGCCCGTGTGCTCAGATTTGGGTGCACGTTAAAGAACCCCAGGAGGTCGAAATTTCCGGAGCCCTTCACCGTACGGCGTCTCTCATAATCATATGGTGGTTTTGGGACGTTAAACCCCACATATCAATCAGCATCTCACGCCGGACAAAATGCAGTCGTTTTTTTTTTTTTTTTTGCACCCAGCAGACGCGTTTCTCGAGCCTCAAGCGTTTATGAAGATTACGAAGAGAGCATCTGCTGGCCGAGTCATTGCATTCGCGATGACGATAGCTTTTGCGCACGCGAGACAGCTCATCGGACCTTAAACTGCTCCCCAGTTAAAATGACGCCATGAATTTTTTCGAGAGATTTGGCATTTTGCGCGCTTCTGTTGGCTTTCATTTCAAACCGTGTCAGCTCGGATGCCCTAGTTTGAGATGCTTTATTTGCTGCCTTCAATATTTACAGGTAACATACAAATGGAGGCATGGAATTCTAAAATTCACTTTATGCTTATGCTGCGATCTCAAGACTGAATTTTCCCATTCACATATTTCTCTTTCGTCTTTAGGACGCCTCCAAGAACTGGGGTGAATTGTTTCCTGAACCGGAAGGGATGCAGGTAAGCTAGGGCCTGGGGTACACCATAGAGCTTCCTATAAATTTGCTAGAGGGAATTCTGGCGCTAGTGTGTATGGGAGCTGCAACGCATGGCGATTCAGCGAGGATGGGAATGACGGGTAGTACACGGATTCGTCTAACTTTTGTATTTTCGGATCCGGTTAGTCTCGCATAGCTTGGAGCTGCTTTGTTACATAACGAAAACCAGCAAATGTTCAGCCATTACGTTTCACTACCTTAACCTTTTAGGCTTACCATTTCGACACTTTCGAGCTTTGTGTTCGACAGAGTCCATCCTTTACTTAAGGACAAAGCTGAAACACAGCAATAAACGAGGACACTAGTGCGATTCGAAACCCGCAAGTACGAAGACACGGTATATCCGTCGGGTACTATATATATATATATATATATATATATATATATATATATATATATATATATATATATATATATATATATATATATATATATATATATATATATATATATATATATATATAGGGTGCCCTAGCTATCTTTAGCCAGCGTTTAAAAATATGCCCACACACGCAATCACGAGCGACCAAATGCAGCTTGTAAACCTTTGAATAGAATTAGACTATTTTTGTGCTCTAAAATATCGTTTATTAAAATATAATCTGTTTGATTACCTTGCTTTTGAAGGAATGCAGATGGATAAACAATTTCAAAGAGAAAGTTGTAGATCGGTTTGCAAAACGTCCGATTAGCCAGTTTCGAATTTTACATGTGTTAATTATTAGTGTTTCTGCAAACTACGAATGGCCGCGAAATACAATGGAACAACACGTGACGAGCCCACGCAATGATTCTTGTGCTCCCTAACGTTCGACGTACGAACCACCATCGCATTTGCCCGATTGTGCTCTCTCGACAGGGCCGCAAAGATGGTGGTGGCTTTGAGATGAACACGCTTTGCTATCGGCCACATAAACGATAACCGCTGTCGCTGCTTATCACTGTCATGAACCGGTGCAAGGGAAGCGTATCGTTCGTTCGCGTAATGTTAGGGAGCACCAAAATAACAGCGCGCGTAAGCGCGCCAGTGGGTTTGTCACGTGGTATTTTATTTAAGACGATAGTCTTTCTTGGGGCCCTTCAACGGAAATATTTTGGTTTGTCTGTACATTTGTCTGTTTTTCCGCCCATAACGTTATTCCAAACGGCACCTAAGGACACTCCAAACGGCCCACCCTATCCACAGCGCCCACGAATATTGCTCGGTTCAGCGTTCATACTATGGCGATTGTCAATTAAAAACCAACTATTGCGCATAGCTCAGGCACCATACCAACACATCAATATTCTGTATGTGTGTCTTTATACTAGAAAAGGCATACATAAGAAATTCTAATGACCGTAGCGTTTATCATGCTGCGCTGACAATGCAACGCTTTCCTAAGATGACACGGTGGTGGCACCTACCCGTCGCCTTGCGCTCTACACCTTACCGCCTCCGAGACGAGCGCGAACGCAGCGTGCTTTGTTTTCCAAGATAACTGCCAGATAGCGCTCATGTCTCACATGTAACATGACTTGATGTGCTCGTTCACCTCCGCAGCACGCTCGAGGCGCTCTAACGCAGCGCCTCCGGAATACCATTCACCAATTTTCTTGTGCATAACATCGAATAAACGTTTTGTTCACTCTTTCCAGACTAGAGACTATCGTTTTTCGACGACATTTGCAGTGTAACATGCAGATAAGAGCCATTTTCTTATTTTGCGGGCATTTGTAGTTAGCAGAAAAACACCAATAATTAACTGTTATACGATTCGAAACTGTCGAATCGCACGTTTTGCAAACCGATCTACAACGTTCTCACTGAAATGTTTTATCCATGTTCGTTCCTACAAACGTTAATTAAAAAGATTGAATTAAACAATATTTTCGAACACAAAAAATTTTTTACACCGGGCAACGGTCAGCAACATGCATTTGGTCATGTCGTGAGTGCGTGTGTCGGCATATTTTTAAAATCTGGCTAAAGTTGGCTGGGGCACCCGGCATATATGCGCTCATAGAATCGTGCTGGTGGTTTGGGCTAGTTGGTAGGTGATGACGATTGTTATAGTGCGAGCTCACACACCATCACCTAAATAAAGTGGCTCAGAACGAGTAAAAAAAAAAGGACAAAAAGACGAGAGCTTGTTTTCTCGTGCTTTTGTCGTCATTCTGCGCTCTCGCTAAAACAATTATCAAACGTATAAAACGCACCTTCAGCAGGGTCAACGTAAATTCGGCGTTTCTCAGCAATAAATGCTTTCTTATAATGGCCTCCACGTCGGAAGCACGCTGAACAACTTTAAGAAGGGGTTTCCCGTGAGTATCCACGAAAAAAACCTCACAAGTGCGACTACCACGTATAGCTAGCTGCACAGTCATTTCTATAGATTGAGCTGCAATATATATGATAAGTATTGACAACATGAGTGTTTCATACACTGACACCTTCAAGAATTGTCCATGCCCCTCTCCCCAGAGATTTTGAGCACGTAGTACGTGGGAACTTCTTGACCGGAAAAAGGTCGAAGACGCGCCCAGACATACTTAAACTTCTAACTATGCCACTGGCTTCACGCCAATCGAGGGTCGTCATAAAGGTGTTATATAGCAGACTGCTTGCACACTTTGTCCGTTTTTAAATTCCGGAAAAAGTTGCGATTCAAGCAATGCAGCTGGGAGAAATTAAAATTATGGTGCAATGTTTACACTTCCTTTCTCAACTCACAACGTGTTCAAAAATGATGAAAAAGCGTGCGTTACGGAGAAGATAGGGCGCATCGCTGTGCGGAAAAAATCGGCAAATATAGGGCAGCAGTCTACGTTCAGAAAATCAACAGCAGTAAAATAGTGCGCCTCTAAAGGTCACAGAAGCACAAAAGACGCCGGGCAGTCAGAATTATTACAACGTACCCTGCATCCAAGCCAAACACAAACTCGTATACTGTTTAGTTTTACGGCATAAAACTCACAAAATGTTCTTAAATTGACCGGCTACCTGAGCGCCTATTAGCTACAAGACCACTTCATGCTCTCATTTTCTAGAGTGCCACCATGTCCCGCATACGAATGAAGAGAATACAAGTCATCATTATCGTCGCCGCGACAACGCTGTTCATTGCCTGCACTACCCTGCTCCTATTCCTCCTCTGGGCCTTCACTCGCCCCGCGATACAGTTCTGCAATACGCGTGATTGCCTAAGGCACATCCTCGAGCTCAAGGAGGCTATGAACACCAGCGTCAACCCTTGTGAAGACTTCTATCAGTTCACGTGTGGCACCTGGAAGCTCCACCACAAAGAGAAGTCTACAGTGGCACGAGTCTTCGATCACTCGACAGAAATCGCCATAAAAGAGATGCAGGAAGGTTCTATTGCCAAAGCGGTGGTGCCTAAGGCCCTCGAATATTTCAGGAACTGCATTTTAGAACGAGATATGACTCCAGCCGAGGCCGAAGTGTTCATCGACTTCAAGCATCAACTCGGCTTATTCTGGCCGGAGAAGCCGCAAGTGGCCATAGACGCTTTGCTGCCGTTGCTGAATATGACCATCACGTGGAACATCAACCTTCTCTTCCACCTCAGGGCTCTGCCTGCCTACAAGCGGAGGCCACAGACGCTGTATATCAGACGAGGTATATTGAACACACACTGGCTCGACCCCAAGTGGACACCTGAAACTTTTGCCGAATCCGTCAAAATTCATTGCCGCGTGCTTAGGGTTGAGGCACCATCCTCCTCGAGCATCCAGGAACTCAAGAACACAGTGGAGGACATTATAGACACCGCCCTAAAGGTACCGCCAGACGCCACGAGCGATACGCAATTCAAGCTCAAGCAAATCGAGGTGTTGATGCCCAATCGGACGGACGACTGGCTCAAGCACCTGAACATCTTGCACAGTCCCCAGTTCACATGGACACTCGACAGCCCCGTGGCCCTAGAAGACAACTCGATACTGCAGAACCTGAACGCACTGCAGCAAAAGTACAAGGACAAGAAGCAGGTGCTCCTGGAAGGCTTTGCTTTCGTGTTCATCCGGACAACCCTGTGGCTATTCGCGAAGAAACCTGAAATACGCTATGGGACCAACGCCGAGCACAACCGCAACTTCTGGAAGCGGGCCTGCCTCTCGTATACGACTGCAAACTTCGGTCTTCTCGTCGCGGTCCAGCACATCTACTCGCGCTATACCTCAAGCGTGCGCGCCAATCTCCAACGCTTCCATCACAGCATCCAGGAGGCGCTCAAGCAGCAGATAGAAGACGCCGCATGGATCGACGAAACCATCAAGAATAAGGTGACCATCAAAATAGACGATCTGACGCTTAACGCGATGCCGGAGGAGAACTTTTTCTCCGACGTCAATCTGGCTCGGCTGTACCGGGATTTCCCGACTATCGGCATGTCGTTTATAAGCAACTATATCGCCGTAGCCACCGCCTTCCGACTCCTCATCGGCCACGACAGCTTCATAAGCGTCTACTCCAAACAGCTCGGCGGCGGCGCGCCCAGCCGATATAACTACTACTACAACATCGCTTACATGTCGCTGGGTGCCTTGGAGCCTCCCATTCTCTACCTGGACGGCACTATGGCCATGATGTACGGCAGCTTCGGCACCCTCATCGCCGAATGCTTGGTACGCTCTTTCGACAAGCGAGGCGTACTCGTCAACGAATTGGGGAAGAGCGAGCACTGGTGGAACTCGCCGGCCTACACGCAGCGTGTTAGCTGCGATTTCTTATCAGAGCCGAAGACTGGTGGCTCTGGCGCAGGCACCTCCAGTACACCGCCACCCGGAAGCCGCGACCCTCGAGAAGTTCGCTTCTCGGCCCTGTTTCCGATAGCGCCAGCGCTGACCACTTCGTTTATCGCGCACCGCAAAGCTATCGCCACGGACGGATACGTCCAACGGCGCCTGCATGGTCTCGACGACTTCGACGACGACCAGATCTTCTTCCTGAGCTACTGCTTGACCACTTGCGCCGTCAACAGCAACGGCGAAACGTGTAATGTGCCCTTGCGACAAATGAACGAGTTCGCCAACGCCTTCCAGTGCGAGCCAGACAGTCCGATGAACCCGCAGAAAAAGTGCAAATTTTTCGAATAACTGTGAATGTAGCTTTAGTTTGTATCTATTTTAATTGCTTTTATTCGCAGCGATTTCTTTTGTATTATTTTTTCGTAGCGCAGGTCATGTGTTGTACCATTAGTTTTTCCTAAGTATTCACTTAAGACTCCCCGCTGCGTTAATAAAGAAGGGCGAAGGCAGAGCGAAGAGACTGCATTTGCCTCTAGCAACAGATTTTACCAAAACTCTACGCCGTTTGTCTTCAAGATTTGCTGGATGCCGCAGTATGCGCATGTTTTTATTTTATTTTTTCACTGACCGCTAATGTCAGTGCCATACGCATGCGGCTTCTGAGGAAAAGGCAACCTTGATTGGCAATGCACGTTTAGTGTGTGATGTGACCGGCTGCTTCGCGGTCTTAGTGCAGCTGTAGCCATACATCGATAAAAGGTGTCTTGCGCACCTTTACAAGCACATGCTTGTGCGTGATTGGCATCTGTGACTATAGTCACCTTCGTACTATTTTCGCCAGCCTGCACATTACGTATTATTTAGCAAAAACTTAACAGCTATATATGTGTTAATGATACGTTGTTACATTATTAACGGTTTCTCCGATGTTCCTGGCAGTGCATTAAACAGTGACCAGTACGCGCTTGAATTGTCTTCGTTCAATTTTTGGTGAGTACACTCGAAATATGCCGTCACGTCTCTAAATGTCTACGGACCGAATGAAGGTACAACTTTGGCTAAACTGTTAGGCCACCACTGTGCCATTCAGGCGTTACGCAGAGTTGCAACGCCACGTCGCGAACTTTTTATAGTGTTAAAGGACTGTTTGGCCACAGCCGAGATAGTCAACTTGCGGTGTTCATCAGGCTCGTCTGTAGACAATCGAATATGTAAACTTGTGTAGATGAGCGAATAGACATGATGAACTGTCCCTCCAGTGTTGTTCTGAACGACAATGTGTGCACCAACCGGATTGTCTAAGCAACAATTTTCCACCACCATATACCTTCCAAAGGAGGGTAGTGCCCTTCACAAAAGTGGAATCGTGCAATTTCTTCCATTAGCGCCGCCGTCACCGGTTTTCGTGTTGCGGACGGAATTCGTACTATCGGCACGACATGGATCTGGATAGGAAAGGGAACACAAGGGCAACAGAGGTAATATTGCCATTTCCATGAAGGCAATTCCCATAAATCGCATATGGTTCACTTCCGGTTTAGAATCGACGTCAGTAATAAACCTACTGATATCTAGAATTGCTGTGGTCTACAAAGTGTGTGTGACACATTGCATTAGGTCATAGTAGCCCATCATACCTTCTATTTAGGGACTAAGTCCCTAAAGCTGTGGGTTTGTCACTCCTATAGCTCATACGTGAGTTAGATGGCAAACTCAGCAGGTGCAGACAGACAGACAGACAGACAGACAGACAGACAGACAGACAGACAGACAGACAGACAGACAGACAGACGGACAGACAGACAGACAGACAGACAGACAGACAGACAGACAGACGACGGACGGACGGACGGAAGGACAGGCGGACAGGCGGGCGGACGGGCGGGCGGCCAGGCGGGCGGGTGGGCGGGCGGGCGGGTGGGCGGGCGGGCGGGCAGGCAGGTGGGCCGGCCAACCGGCCGTCCGACCGACCGTCGCAAGGACGGACGGATGGACGATTCACAGTGTACCGATAAAACCCTCGCAAGTTTCGCTCCACTCATCATCAATCACTCCGTGGATATACTGTGGTTTTCTCACTGTTTTTTCCTTACACTGTGAGGAATAACAGGGTAGGTGCACACTTTTCAGGCCGATCTCTCCTCCTTTCTCTTTATTAAACATTTTCTTCTTGTTCGACGTTTTTGTGTCAGTTCACAGTGACTGGACGGGGTGCCACATGAAAGAAGAGCTTGAGACCTGTCACAACTATGTAGCCTATAAACTTTATTGAAAAAAGAATGCCCCCCCCCCCAAGAGAATCGTGCAAAAAATGCGAACGCATATTTTTTTTTGCGCCGAGAAAGGGTACCGTTGCCGTCAGGCATTTGCCTTTACCAACTTCTACCATCACTTTGAGAGGCACCCCGCCAGCGAACGGTCGAGAGTGAGGTGCGCGCTTAACTCCATTTATATATACGTACGAATGTTGTGCCTATAGAATATATTTACTGTAAGTATATTCTAGGCACTATGGTACGAGCAAGGGGACGGCAGCGTGGGGCGCAGGGAGGAGAGAGAGAGCGAATGGCAAGAAAAGGAGCGGCGAAGCAATGCACCTGTCATGGTACCTGACGACCATAATGTCAGCGTCTTATCAACACGAACGCTACACAAACGCTGGCAGCACAAACGCCACAAACACGTTTCAAACGCACTGCATTGAGATGGTGGCAAGTCACGTTCTCAAGTCAAGGAGGTGGGGGCTCCGGTTGGTAGGAGCGAGGATAAGTGCGCGCGACCACAGCTGTTGCTGACTGCTGCCGACGCCGAAACGTGACATGGGGGGGGGAGGGTTCCGGTTTCTAGGGGAGCGCGCGCCCGAAGATGTTACTATGGCAGAGGGCAGTAGACGGATCCCGTCGGACGCCTGACATAGCCCGACTAAGAAATAAATTCGCATTGAAAAAAAAGTATATGTGCTATCTCCCCGAAGGGAACCCTGATGCGATGCGAAGCAGCAGCGATGCGCACGGCGTTGACCTAGTAGAAACGGGCGTCGACGCGGGTGCTGGAAGAACAGTTGAGCTCGGAAAGTTCCGGCGGGTGAGGCGGATAATGGTAACCGTGCGTGAAGCTCATCATCTGAACTTTGCCCGACGTTAGCGTCTCCTTGCAAGTGGCTCAGATTGATTGATTTGTGGGGTTTAACGTCCCAAAACCACCATTTGATTATGAGAGACGCCGTAGTGGAGGGCTCCGGAAATTTTGACCACCTGGGGTTCTTTAACGTGCACCCAAATCTGAGTACACGGGCCTCTAACATTTCCGCCTCCATCGGAAATGCAGCCGCCGCAGCCGGGAATCGAACCCGCGACCTGCGGGTCAGCAGCCGAGTACCTTAGCCACTAGACCACCGCGGCGGGGCAAGTGGCTCAGACCACGAAGTCGGACGGCTCCGCTCCAAACTCGCGTCGAATCACTTCGGTCGCCGCCTTCAGCTGCTCGCGAAACTCAAGAGAATAGGCGAACAGGTAGGGCGCATGATCCACCGCGTTTCCAACAAGCGGGGTGGTCTGCGGGGCAGGGACGCGCTTCGGCTCGCGCATGCCTTCATGACTAGCCGGATCCTCTACGCCGTCCCATACCTTCGCACTAACAAGCAGGAAGACGAAAGAATAGGTGCCATCATTCGTAAGGCTACTAAATGAGCTCTGGATCTCCCGATGGCCACTTCCAACGCGAAACTGAGGGCGTTAGGTGTGCTTAACTCCTACCAGGAGTTGCGGGAGGCCCACCTTATGAATCAATATACGCGGCTCGTGCAGACGGCTCCCGGGCGCCGCCTGCTAAACCGCTTACATATACAGCACACTTGCACTGCAGAGGAGGCGGAGCGTATTCCGGAACTGTGGCGGCATATGCTCTCGGTCGCTCCACTCCCCAGTAACATGGATAAGCACACGCACGAAAGCAGAAGACAGGCGCGGGCTCGGACGCTTGAGAGGCAACACGGCTCCCGACCTGCTGTATTCTGCGTAGACATAGCAGGGCCTTCGCCCACAGGATTTTACACGGCCTCTGTAGTTCACCGGGAAAAGCATGTCAATGGGCTCTCGTTCCGAGCACAAAATCCAGAGCGCGCTGAGGAAGTCGCGATAGCGCTTGCTGCTGCGGACCCCAACTCGAAAGTTATCATCACGGACTCCCGGAAAGCATGTACTCATTACTTGGTAGGAGAGATATCCCCCCTAGCCAGCGAAATTCTAAAACGGGCTCTCGCTGATCCAGCCCCGAAACGCATCGTATGGGCTCCTGGCCATCAGGGCTTACGAGGTAATGAGGCCGCTGACGCGGCCGCCCGAGCGCTTACCCACCGGGCTCCTCACCTTCGTTCTTATGACTCGGAGGCCAATACACCGCTGCTGCGGTTCAAAGAAATTCTGACCTATTATCGCGACACTCACCGCCTTTACCCGGCTCCTGCAAAGGGGCTGAGTAAGGCGGAAGAGCGAACTCTAAGGCGCCTGCAGACAGGTACTCTACTCTGTCCTGCAATCCTAAAACATTTCGATGCGAACACAGACGGGCGGTGCCCACACTGTGGGGAGACGTGTGATATCTTCCACATGGTATGGGCATGTCCGAAAAATCCCCACCTACCCCCTTCCCCTACCCCTTCCCGAAAGGCGTGGGAGACTGCCCTCCTCAACTGCTCATCACTAGAGTCTCAACGGGCTCTGGTGAGATGGGCGCGAGTAGGGGCCTCATCATGCGGTGTCAGGACGCCGACTTTGTAGCGGGGTCATGCTTTGGCCCCGTACCTCTCTCTTTTATAATAAATGTTTTTCATCATCATCATCAGCTGCTCGTGGTTGCGAACGGAACCTACGTTAGACAGGTGGTTGTCGAACCACAGAGGATTCCACGCGTGGCAACTGTGACCAAAGCTACGTTGGACATTAGCTGACATTATTGTCCGTTAGATTTCATTAGTATTGTGTGAAAACACGGGAAAACGAGCCCTTAAGAATACACGTCTTTCCCTTATTCATTAACGAGGGTCTTGTACTGGCAGACTTGGTGCCTTTGGTTGTACACGAGGGACTATTGGTAAGCTGCCAGCTCATAATAAGTTCCCGTGCTACCTGACGTCACACAGGCTCACAAAGAGTGTGTAACACTCGCCACCATGGCTACAGATTGCGCTGACTGACACTCCCACGTTTAAATTCACATATATACTCGATAAAGTGGCTGGGAGGATAGCCACCGTGGTAGCTCAGTGGTAGAGCATCGAACACGTTATTCGAAGGTCGCAGGTTTGGTTCCTGCCCACGGGAAGTTTTTTTATCCATTTTTCTTTCTTCGCATTTACTTTACGATTCGGTGTAATAACCTCCCCTATACTTTCCTTGGCTACATTGTCCACACACACACACACACACACACACACACACACACACATATATATATATATATATATATATCTATATATATATATATATATGTGTGTGTGTGTGTGAGTGTGTGTGTGTTCTGGGGGAAGACGGCAACGACAACGGCAAACATCAGCCGAGAGTATCTATATAATTGCTATCGCAATTAAAAAGACGTTGCATGTTCAGTCCAATGGACACAGGCTTTCGTCGAACATACTTGGAATTGCCAGTGTCCAATTTTTAATTTTTTTGTAATTGAAGAAAACGTTAGGAAACCACATTCGATTCCAACAGCGAGGCTTTTTATGCCAGCCGTAAAAGCTTTGGTGTGTACAAATGTAAAAAAAAAACGATCATCATCATAATCCACGGAACGAGTATGTGCCACAGAAATTGAGCAAACGCCACTACTCACATCTGGTTTACCAAAGAAAAGAAAGGAAACAGAAAGGCAACAGCAAATACGGAGCCTACGATCGGGTGCCTGCGGCTGCGTTCCTTGTTCCATCCTCAGGGTTGCGGTCAAGTAGCCGGCGGTTACTTTTATTTTATTTTATTAGATTTACCTCTTGTTCCGCAACTGTTTTAGTGCATTGATAAGTGTAACTTCTTCTTATTTCATGTCTGTTTCTTCTCCGGGCCAGAGGCCTGCCCTCTGGTCAGCCTCTGTTCCCCCTCAAGATCTTCCTCTGGAGTTGTTTCTCCGCAATGGAACCCGTAGCGTTCCTGTCGCTTTGGTGCCGACCACCGGTGGGTTCATCCGCATGAAAAACCCCAAGACAATCCAAACGGAACTTCGTGCGATCACTCCCCACTCTCTACTGATAACAGAGGTTCGTCAGTTTGGACGCGGGGGGATACTATGCTGCTCACCAGACAAGGCCTGCATCCAAGACCTTCTGAAGTGCACTACTTTTGCATCACATCCGGTGAGCTCTTTTATCCCACCTCATCTAGCTTGCTGCAAAGGATTGGTTCGGGGGGTAGACGCAAGTCTAAGCCCAGCAGAAGTCTTGGACATCTTTTCCCCAGCAGGTGTTATTTCTGTTTACCGCTGTACCAAACAGGAAAACCAACAGAAAGTTCCCACTGAAACTGTAATTGCCACATTCGCTGGTACAGATCGCCCTTCGGAGATCAAGGCATGGCCGCTTATCTATAAGGTCGAACCTTTGGCTCCCCGTCCGCTGCAATGTGCTAAATGTTGGCGCTTTGGACACAGTACTAAAGGTTGTCGATCGGAGACTCGATGCCGCATATGCGGAGCCATATACGGGGCTGGTCATAGTACTGCTGAGTGTCAATCAGACAATAAGACATGCTGTTTGTGCAAGGCAAATCACGCTGCAGTCGATCCTAACTGCCCTGCAAGATCAAAGGAACTTCAGGTGATTGAAATCATTGAAAGGAGACGATGCTCTCGTAGAGAAGCAATTGCAGAAATTCAAAGCAGGAGTCAGGGTTATGCCGGTATAGCAGCTCGTCCACCTCTTTTTATGGATGCATCACTTTCTCAGTCCATTTCTGCTATGGTAGAAAAGGCCGTAGAAAAAGTATTAGAAAAATTTTTACTCAATCTGTCCGACTCACTCAATAGTATTATGGATTCACAGATGTCGGGTGCATGTGATCGAATAACTAAGCGTATCCAACCTCCTAGTGCCTCGATTAGTAAACCTGCCGAACATCCGTCAGATGTCTCTATCAATAACGAGGCAATGCTTTCCAGTCCTAACACAACTGAGCAGGAAGGTATATCTGATTCAGAATCAATAATTAATCGGGATGTAGATATGGATGCTCGCCTTTTGAAACGCACCAGATCACCCACTAGTAAACTTAATAATTCTTCTCATCCGAAAACAAAAAAGAGTGTGAAGGAACCTATGACTAAAGCGGACTTCTTAAAAGATAGTATCTTAGATCAAGCAGTTGCTACTGCTTGCTTATCATCATAGGGTACCTTAGAGTACTTCAGTGGAACTGCCGTTCAATTCTCTCTGCAACTACAGACTTATTATACCTAATTTCTCAACAATCTCCAGACGTCATAATTTTACAAGAAACTTGGCTGTCTGCTGATCAAAACTTCTATCTAAAGGACTATCAGTGCTTTCGACTGGACCGAGACTCACGTGGTGGAGGATTAATGTTTTTCATTTCATCCAAAATTTGCCATAAAGCACACTTAGTTTACCAACAAATATCACACGATTATGAAGTATTGGTTCTGGAAATTCACTTTCCCGGATGCGCGCCACTATCTATAGTCAACAACTACTTTCCGGCTGGAATACAAGATGAAAGAGCCCTTGACGTGACTGCGAGTTTTTGCAGAAACAGTATGCTATTTGCGGGAGACTTCAATTCCCATCACGTTTCATGGGGATTCCGCACTGATTCATCAGGAAAACGGTTGTGGGACTGGACTAACCGGAATAACCTTATTTGTTGGAACTCCAGAGTTCCGACATTCGTTCGATGTAATTCAAGGTCCGTCTTAGACTTGACATTTGCTAGCTCAAGTGTGACAATATCGTCTTGGACTGTTCTTGATACTGCTACAAGTAGTGATCACTGCCCCCTGGTATTTGAAGTCAGCATTCCTTTAGTGACGGTAGATCTCCAGGTGCAAAGTTTTGTAAACTACTCTAAATTTAAAAAGAACTTACAGTCAACGCTGTCTTCCTTGCCCAATATGGAAACAAATATGAAAGCTATGAGCCTTTGTTCCACCCTAAAGTGTACAATTAAAAAATCACAGTTCACTATATCTTCAACAAAGGGAAAATTCATATCTGCCTGGTGGAATGCGGATTGCGCCAGAGATTATAGACGCCGCAACGCTGCATGGAAAAAACTCCTCACCAACCAATGTCCGACTAATAGGAGAAATTATTTATTTGCTAAAGCTACCTTTAGGAGAACAGTTTCATTAGCGAAAGACGATTATGAAGAAAAACGGTACACCTACTTATCCAAGAGTGGCAACAAGAAAGCTCTATTCAGATTTCTTCGTAATCGTAAAGCTATTACAGCACACGTAAATATTGACTCAGTTACTTTTTCTTCAACTGATTTGGAAAATACATTAACGGAAATTGCAATAGAATTGGAGAAGAGATTTACATCACAAATCAAAATAAAGTGCGCAAAACCGTCATTCGGAAATGATTTTATTAAAGTAAGTAGGGATGAACTTGCGCACGTCGTTCGTATTCTGCCAAACACAGGTCCTGGACCAGATGGCGTCACTTCGAAAATGTTAAAAATACTATTCGACATCTCTCCTGAAGACCTCCTTAACGTTGTCAACTATTCACTTGAAAATAGTTTGATACCTCCTGACTGGAAACTTGCAAAAATAATACCGCTTCTTAAAAAACAGGGACTTGGAATGCAGACAGATAACATTAGGCCAATCGCTTTAACATCACACGTAGTTAAGTTAATAGAAAGAATACTTTACATTAGAGTTACGAAGTTCATAACAGATAATGCGATACTCAGTGCGTGCCAGATTGGATTTAGACCAGGTTACTCTATATGGTGGGCGCATGTTGATTTAGAGGCTCGTATAAAGCTTGCTCGGCACAGACGACAATATGCGGCCCTAGTAACCCTTGATTTAGCCAAGGCATATGACAGTGTTGAACATGCTATTCTTATCAATGTCCTAAAAGAGCTTACGTTCCCGCAGTACATCACAAATTGGATATACGAATTTTTAAAAGACAGAAAATTTTATTGCTTCCAACGAGGTATTTCCACGCCGAAGTATAGCCAAACGAGAGGTGTTCCTCAAGGCTCTGTTCTATCGCCTGTGCTATTTAACATTTTGTTAAGTTCAATACCACAGAGTGATAAGGTACACGTATATGTATATGCAGATGATATCGCGTTCTTTGCATCTGACAACGATATTTATTCACTACATTCGACTTTACAGTGTTATTTGGCAACATTGAAAACCTGGTTTCAGAAAATTCATATGAACCTGAACGTAACTAAAAGTGCTATAATAGTTTTTCCGTTGGACGCACCAGTTACTATTTCTCTTCAGTACCATCAGGAAATAATACCCCAGGTTAACTGTATTAAATATCTGGGTGTACTGTACGATCAAAAACTGAGCTGGCGTGACCACATTGAATATATTAAAATTAAGGCTACACGCGCTGTTGGAATGATAAGTAGGCTTAGCCGCCTCCGTTCCGGTCTTTGCAGAGATACGATGATCATGATTTATCGCATGTACGTTCGTCCGATTCTTGAATTCGGATGTGTACTATTCTCTGGTGGACCAGCATACAAAATAAACCCCCTCATTCTCTTAGAGCGGGAAGCCCTACGTAGTTGTTTAGGTGTGCCAAAATTCACAGCTAACAATGTTTTGTATCAAGAAGCTCGGATACCCACCCTTGCTTGCAGATTTCGTATTTTAACAGTAAACACCTATTTAAAATTTTCCGAATCCACTTTAAGAAGGCGACAGTTTGTATTCTTTACCGAGCCTGGTGTCTTCTTCAATGAGCATTGGTCCCGTGTATATAAACCCCAAGTGCTATTTGTTCAAACACTTCTAGATGCTTTAAATGTTAATATATTCGAGATCACACCATCTGTCAAACCAATCGGCCAAGTGCAAATAGAATTTGACGATATCTTCCCCATGAACGCTAAACACTTGCCCTCTAAATATTTGATTGGTTTATTAGAACAACACCTGTCTCAATTAGGTACTAATACAGTAATTGCAACGGATGCATCTATGAGTGGCGAGAAGGCAGGTGTGGGTATTTTTTCTCTCTCATTATTCTGGTCATTTTCATTACGCCTCCCAGATTATACACCAATATTTGAAGCGGAATTAACGGCCGTTATACTAGCTATTCGTAAACTTCCTGCGACACATTCGACAGCTGTGATAGTGACTGACTCGTATTCCGTGTGTTCATTCTTATCATCGTCGTCGACATCAGCAGTACTAGAGACTGTTAAATCATTAATCCCAGCAAACATTCGTCTAGTGCGAATGATATGGGTGCCAGGCCATCGTAGTATATTTATAAACGAGATGGCTGACAAACTTGCGCGAACATCTCTTGATCTTCCGATTGTGCCAATCATGCCTCCTACAGCTTATGTAACAGCAGCGAGGTTTAGAAAACTTTCCCTTCTTGAAGACTCATCAGAAACCATTATACCGAATCCAGATTTCTCGCACCTGCAATTCACATGGAATAATAAATGGTGTCCCACGCGTAAATTGGAAGTCTTGGTAACAAAATTACGTTGCCGTGTACCACCTCTTAATTTCTACTTAAACAGGTCTGGTCTGGTGCCATCCCCTCTGTGCTCAAGCTGTAACGAACCTGAACATATCGACCATTTTCTTATCACATGTCACCGATTCAAAAATCAAAGAAAAAACTGCTTCGAAATTTTATTCAGAAAATTAGGAATATCACTTAATACTCCCAATATTTTGTCTTTTGGGGCCATTTCATTGGGACATAGTGACAGGAACATCTGCGGGGCTCTCTGCGAATTCATATATAACACAAGAAGATTACCTTGCTGAGTCAGCCATCAGCTCTCGAATTTTACTAGTCACACTACCACTTATTATTTAGCTGATACACTGCAATGATTCAACTTTCAGGAGAATTTCATATAACGATTCCACCACAGATATTCAACAAATTCTATTATTTCTCCACCCCCCCTTTTTTTTACATTGCGCCAAATTAATTTCACAGTCAAAACACAGTAATCATATTCCCCTAATCTAGAAAATCTATAGGTATTTACTTGCATTAACCACCGGCTTCTTGGCCAATCCCCCTTAGTGGGTGAGAGCCACAAAAGAAAGGAACAAGCAAGCAAGCAAGCAAGCAAGCAAGGCAACAGATGGGCGGTGCACTGCTTCGACAGAAGCAAGGACATCGAGCTGCTTACCAGGGCATGTCCAATCATGTAAACCTTGTCCGTCTGGTTTGGGTGCCTAGTCACACTGGATTAAATGAAGCAGCCCGTGGTACTGCCTGCACCATTAACTCAGAGCCCGGTTATGGAGGTTTTAAGACCACCCTCCCGAAATTCAATCGCGTGATTTCGAAATTTTCTTATTACAGCGATGGCAGTTATAAGATCACCACCCGGGTCACGCACCACCGTAGTTGTTCGCCACCACCACCGCCGGTGTCCGTAACCACATCGCACGAAATAAAAAAAAGCCTAGGGCCAATGACACAGTGGGGCTCGAAACCGGGCCCGCTGGGTGCCAGCTCCTTGCCTTAGGCAGGCTTGGTGTCTGGAATGCAATCGCGTTAAAACGACTTATATAGCGTTTTAAAACAGCCAAAAAACAACTAGTCGTCGCACAATGTGATTAGCGTAACTAATGGATCGTCCAATGCTCCAACCCACTACAAAATCATGTTCTTGTTCACCTATTAACAGTGGCGCATACCCACTTCAGGCATAAATCCTCATCTTCATCAGCCACTGCATGAACAATTGGCACGAAATTTCTTGCAAGTGTTTAGTGGATACCACACTTCTCAAAATAACGGTGAGAAACAGCTTAGCCGATTCCGGCCTACTACCAAAATTGTTATTAATAATACCATAGTGGGTATGAAGCTAGTTTGCTTGCAGTAGTTACCCAATCAGTGTTCAGAAAAGGCTCTGAAAGGCCGCTCTTCCAACTTTCGCTGTGACTGTGCCGCGCCTTATATATGCGCAGGCATGGCGTTTTTTGACAGGCAATATCTCCTGTTCCAAAGTTGGTGCAGGTATTCTGTACTTCAGGTTTACATGGCACAGCTCATGAAGCGGCACAAGAGATTTGAAGTTACATCAGCTAAACAGTCATGCAGAGTTGTGCCTCTAAATTTTTATTTGCACAGGCCTGGTTTCGTTCCTTCATTGCAATGTTTCTATTGCAAACAGGTGGAAAGCATAGTATCTCGCAGGCATAAACAATTAAGGCGAAGATTTATTACACCGCCTTTGGTTGGTTGCAAATATTTATCATACCTATGGCTGAATGGGTGGACTCCACGCCTCTAAAAACTTGGGCTTGAGCTTAGCGGAACGTCATTCATTACTCTCTCTTTGGGATTCGGCAGTGTAGCCCAGAGAGACTTATATGAGGCGTTATTTGCTTATATAAAGAGTGAGACTGCGCTGCAGACACAAAAATACATACATACTATTTTAATGATTTGATAACTTAACTTTTCTCCACTTATTGATCAGAATATAGTATTTAACTGTTTTCTGTATCTTCAGCAATAATAAAGAAACTGTAAGCACCCCTAGTATTCTCGTTTGCCTACGAATTATTCTCTTTAGGGTTTTCTCTTTCGGTTTTCACAAAGCCTTTTGCCGCACAATTCATGGCCGCTCCTCGTCTACCAACCAACCAACCTGCCAACCAGCCAACCACCGTCATGAACAAGTTTTCTTAGCCAATCCCCTAGAGTGGTGTGTGCCAGAGTCGACAGGCCACAAACAAACGAACACCAATTCAGATATCTAAACAGACGTAACCAGTAATTAAGAAATATTTTGGCGAACCACCGGTATTAGCCAGGTGATAAACACCGTGGCTTCAAGTTTCAGCTGTGCTGAAGCTGGAGTGGTACGTGCGACGAGGAAATACTATAGGGAACGGGAAAGGTAACGGTGGCTACAGAGAAACTCCCAGGGTTGGAAGCGCAACTCAAAGCGCCCGGAGATCGATGCTATAGGCGCGGACGCTCGGTTTCAGCGCTAGTTTCTGTCTTTGAAGTTAGGTCCATAGTGTCGCGTCTGTGGCTGGCTGCGGTTCAAACCAAACCTCTCTGCACTGAGAAGCAACCGATAAACAACCTAATATCACCTAGCTAAAGCTTAACAACAACTTCGAGGCGACTAGATTAGTCTTCGTAATTGTCAAGCATCACCCCAAAATTTGCTGTTCTTATGATTTCATAACAGCTTTCGCAGTACAGCGCACTCTGATTCATGGGTATACAGCTTGCACTTCTGGGTCTCGTCAGGCAGGCGGCAGTGGCCAGTGCACCCCTAGACTTGGGGGCCCTTCCCATCAAGGTCATTGCTGTTGTGCATATCAGCTAATACACGTCGATGAAAAGACTCGTTCCTCATTTGTTTTTTTTGTTTGTTTGTTTTTCTTTCAAAGCAGTGGCACGTACCCACTATGGGGGATCGGCCAAGAATGAGTATGAAAATTCGAAAGGCCATTCGAAAATATTCAGATATTCGAATGGGAAAACAAGAAAAAAATGGTAATGGTTGGTTGGTTGATCCTCAGAGTCCTCGCGCAACCCATAACGGTAGATGGGCATTGAAACGGACGGTACCTCACCTTTGAGATCGAACTGTTTTACCAGCTGAGATGTTTAAATAGGCATGTTTTAACAAAGAACTGATTGGTAAATGGTGAATTAGAAATAGAATGAGTAGAAGTAATAAAAAACCAACAAGCTAATATGGTTGGAAACAAAGGGAATTTATGCTTCATCTTAACATTACATTCGTTTTGTTTCCATTAGAAATGGTACGTTCCTTGTCTTGTCTTGTTTTGTCGCCTAGAAGATCTTGGCTCATACCCACAAGGGGGATTGGCTACACTGTACCTCATAATTGAATTTTTTCATACAACGCTTGCTCACGCTTTATTCTCCCTTCATCTTCTTCGCTAAGATGGCTTCCGAGCACGTGCCATCTTTCGGCTCCGTAGTCTGCAGTGACTCCTTATATCACACATATGACCCCTTTTCTTAAACCCTTATGAATTGAATTCTTCTACTGTTTAGAGGGGGCGCTGCGCTGTAAAACTGCGATTGCAGGTGGCGTTGACAGTTGACGAAGAAGAACCAGCACGTGACGGCGTGAGTGCACGGTTCGCAAGCCTGCGCGGGCTCGAGCAAGCAAGCCTTCCACTTGGTCAACGGTAATCTCACACGTCGACTCCAGTGCAGCTACGGACGCCTCGCTTCTTCAGCCGCCTTCCAAACGTTCCTGTCGTTCACCATGGCCGCCCGTGCTCTAGCGGAGAAGAGGAAGCGCTCGGCAGGGTCGAAGAAATCTTCGGGCTCGTCCACCAGTTCGGGAAGACGTGTAGTAAGTGCGGGGATGTCACCGTAAAGATGCTCACTAGTCATAGATTCTTGAACACCCTTGAGCACAATTACCAACTTTCGCATAAGCGGAACTGTACACCTGGTCAAGACTACACTTTGCTTTACCCAGTCTCTCTACCTCGCTCACCTAATAGCGAAAGCCTTTTGCCTATTCTTCCACGATGACTTGCGTCGTCTAATTTTCTCGTAATTGTATGTTGTCTTCAAAAGTACGGACCCAATGTTGTAGCCGTGGAAGAATTCTGAGGCGCAGAGCTACTCTCTTAACCGCACAAGCACATAATTCCGTCGTAGCCCGCTACAACTTAAAATGAAAAAGCTCAGCCCTACTTACACCTTTCGAAAAAAATTGCATAAGCGCTCCTTCTCATAACGCTTACTCGTTTTCGTGACGTCAAGCACAGTTTCACAAGTTTAGATCTGTCGCTGATTTCGGGCCGTACGGAATATTTTCGACAGTGACGGTGACCATTTAACCATTGATGCGCCTATATTAACTTTATTTAACGGGCGTGTCTATTCTCTCAGCAACCGGGATAATTGATCGAAAAAAATTTCTCCCGGCAGTCACCTCCCATTGGCTCTCATAAGTCACGTGAGTAACTGCTGGAATAAAATTTTTGTATGATTCTCCTTCTTAACCAAACCTATTCAACATAACGTAACCTAACCTAACAAAACGCACGCTGGGCCACGTCTGTCCAGCCTGTCTCACAGCCTAACCTAACCTAATCTAACGCACGCAAGGCTACGTATGCCAAGTCTGTCCCACAGCAGTCAGTTTTTTTTCTCTTCTCTCCCCGGCAGTTAGTCACGTGACATATGAGAGCCAATGAGAGGCGACCGCCGGGAGAAATTTTTTTGAACAATTATCCGGGTTGCCGGGAGAATAGACACTAAATCCTAAACTTGTTTCATCTAGGTCCCTAAACTTGTTTCATCTAGGCACCTTAGTGATATATCGTAGATTATCAGGTGCACGCGCCGAAGAACATACCGATAACACGTGCCTCCACCCCTCGCCACGGCGCATGCTCCGGCCTCGGGCCAGGGTATTAAAACCAAGACAGCAGCCTCGTGAATAAACATTGTTCCTTCTTGTTCTGGCCATGCATCGTCTTATCCTTCGCCCTTACGATACTACAGTGGCGACGAGGATGGGATCCGGTTTAATTGCACTCCGACGCTGAGACCAGAAGAATGGGATCCCGACCCCCTGCCTTCGACGACGCCGTGAGTAGCTGGAGCACGTATCGTGTCCGGTTGGAAGCCTACTTTGAGGGCAACGATATTACCGACGTAGCGAAACGCCGGGCCCTACTGGTTTCATCGTTGAGCGACAGTGTCGTCCGGATATTGCAAGGGCACCAGCCGGGGGTCGCCCTCAACTCCTTGACGTACGATGACGTTGTGAAATGCTTGGAAGAACATTTCAACCCTCAGGCAAACGAAATAGCAGCAAGCTATTCTTTCTTTATGCGAAAACAAGATGAGCAAGAAAGCGTCCGGGACTACATTGCTGAACTGAGAAGACTGGCCGTAAATTGTAATTTCGGGGCGACACTGGACCGTATGTTGCGGGACCGAATCGTTTGTGGGATTCGGGATGAGGAAACGCGCCGTTGCCTGCTGGGCCGCAAGAACTTGACTCGTGAAGAAGCCGAAGAATTCGCCTTAGCTTCTGAGAAAGCGAACGAAGACGCTCGGGGCATGCGTACTTCATACGCCCGGACCGAAGGTGGCGGCGTCAACGTGGTACAGCAACAAGGCAGACAGTGGAGGAAGAATTGCAGCCTTTCATGCGACAGATGCAAAGGGGCGCATGCAACGGCGTCCTGTCGACATCGCAGTTCTATATGCCATCAATGTGGTAAAAGAGGGCATCTTGCTAGGGCTTGCAAAAGACCCCACACCCCCAGGTCAGGAACGTTCGCTGTCGACGGAACCGAATGTGAAAGCGAAGAAGAGAGGTTGTATGCTCTCGTTGCACACAGTTCCGCCAATAAGCGCTTGGTGCAGCCAATCGAGCGCACCTTAACGTGGGAAGGCCGTAGGCTGCGAATGATTGTCGATACTGGATCACCAGTAAGCGTGATTCCCAAAAGCTTGTACAAGAAGCATCGCAAGTGGTGGCCGGCTCTGCGAAAAACTCCACTACGCCTTTCATGTTTCCTGGGACCGTTGCCGGTCGTTGGCAAGGTAGACATGCAGGTACAGCTTGGACCAGTAACGGTGAGCAGTTCGCTGATAGTGGTGGACCATCGAGGGCCCCTTTTGTGCGGAAGGGACACGATAGAGGAATTTCGCAAAGCAGGCATGTTGCTAGTAGAAGGCACGTCGTCTTCGGTGAATGTTGTTCACGCCGACAGCCAGCTAACCGCACTTCTTGACGAGTTTCCGGACCTCTTTGAGAACCTCGGATGCTGTAAGGGACCACCGGTGAAGCTGTACCTCAAGGAAAGTGCGCAACCTCGATTTCTGAAGGCTCGGACAGTCCCGTATGCCATGAGAGCGCAAGTCTCCGCCGAAATTGACCGACTGGTGGAAGTGGGCGTTCTGTCCCCAGTGAGCGTGTCTGAATGGGCAACACCGGTCGTGCCCGTAGCAAAGAAGAACGGAGACATCCGACTGTGTGGGGACTTTAAGCTAACAGTTAATCCAGCGACAAGAACAGAGCAGTACCCGCTTCCGAAAATTGACGACATCTTTGCGGCGCTATCAGGAGGCGAAGTGTTCAGCACACTCGACTTACGAAACGCATACAACCAGCTTCCCCTGGATGATGATGCTAAGAAGATAACTGTGTTGAATACACACAAAGGCCTCTTCTGCTACAACCGCTTGGCTTTTGGCATTGCCTCAGCGCCTGCGCTGTTTCAGCGGCGCATAGAAGCCGTGCTGCAGGGTATACCAGGGGTGAAAGTGTACCTGGACGACATTATTGTAGCAGAAAAAGAGTATGACACAACGATACTGCGGCAAGTGTTCGAACGACTTCGGGCGAACGGCCTAACACTGAACAAGGAGAAGTGCCACTTCCGGGACAAAGAAGTGGTATTTCTAGGGCACCGAATCGATGCAAAAGGCCTCCACCCACTGCAGGACAATTTGGAAGCAGTGCTAGCGGCACCACCACCGACTTCGGTAAGCCAGCTTAAATCATTCTTAGGACTGGTCACATACTATTCCAAATTTCTACCGAACTTGTCGTCCACTTTGGCCCCGTTACACCGACTCTTGTCTAAAGGAGCACTGTGGTGTTGGGGGCCCGCACAGAGAACAGCATTCCAAGAAACCAAGCGCGCCATGAGAAGGGCGAACTTTCTTGTGCATTACGACCCCCAAAGACCCTTGCGGCTTGAGTGTGATGCGTCGGCCGAGGGTATAGGCGCAGTTTTGTCGCACCGCATACAAGGAGTGGATCATCCCATAGCGTTCCGCTCGAGAACTCTAACGTCGGCGGAACGTAATTATTCACAATTGGAAAAGGAGGCACTAGCGCTTGTCTTCGGCGTTGTAAAATTTCGAGATTATTTGTTTGGCAACAAGTTCACTCTGGTGACCGATCACAAGCCCCTGACTGGTTTGCTAAGTCCAGATAAACCCATTCCGCAAATGGCAGCGGCCCGCATTCAACGTTGGGCGCTGCTCTTAGCAGCTTACCAATACGACTTGGAATACAGAAAAGGAGAGCTAAATGGAAATGCCGACGCTCTAAGCCGGTTGCCATTACCAGTTCGCGATAAGGGCTGGGAAAATGAACTAGCCGAATATGTCCTGTATGCGCAGGCTATGGATGATTTTGTTTTGTCTGCGCAGAGTATTTCAGACCACACCAGCAAAGATGACGTACTTCAGCAAGTGAAGACTTGGATCTTGCAAGGCTGGCCAAGGCGTCTCGGTTCAGAGGAACAGCAGTACCAACCGTATTTTGCACGGAGGCATGAATTGGCCGTGAGTAACGGGATACTCTACTGGGGCCACCGTGTGGTTCTGCCTAAAGCTGCCCGGCAATTTGTTTTGAAAGAGTTGCACGATACGCACCCAGGCATGACGGCAATGAAGAACCTCGCGCGCTCCATTTTCTGGTACCCAGGGCTAGACGGTGAAATTGAAATGCTTGCAAAACGGTGTCCCCAATGCGTGCAGTGTTTGCCCATGCCCCCAGCGCAGGTCCCGGCAAACTGGCCAAAGAACAACAGACGGTGGTACCGCCTACACGTGGATTTTGCTGGTCCCGTGGAAGGGCATATGATCTTCGTTCTCGTCGACGCCGATACTAAGTGGATCGAAGCAGTGCCCTTGAAGACGGCGACAGCAGCGACTACGGTAGACACACTTAGGTGCATTTTCGCGCGATTTGGCATACCACGGACTGTCGTGTCGGATAATGGTCCGCAATTCACCAGTGCAGAGACAGCGCGGTTCTTCCGGGAAAATGGGGTGCGCCACGTAACGACGGCCCCATACTACCCGCAATCCAACGGTTTGGCGGAACGGGCAGTACGCACCATCAAGGAGGGCCTGAAGAAAAATCGGGTGGGAACGCTGCAAAGTCGGCTTGCCAAATTTTTGTTGCGTTACAGGACCACACCGACCCGAGAGGAGCAGTCGCCCGCGGAAAGGCTTTTTGGATTCCAACCACGGACCCGCCTGAGCACCTACCTGGCAGAGGAAGACGGGGCGAAGAGGGAGGCTACCATCAACGGAGTTCCGAACTCTGGAAAGAAAGAGTTTGCACCAGGAAGGGAGGTGTGGAGTCGACAGTACAGTCAGCTAGGTCAAAGGTGGCTACCCGGAACCGTGACAAAAGTCGAAGGCAAGCGATTGTTAACCGTTAACACGCCAAGGGGGGTGCAACGTAGACACGTCGATCAAGTACGACCACGCGACTCGTCGACACCGGTTAAGGAAGAACCGTGCGAAACGCCAATTGCCATGGAGCAATTGCCACTCTCATCCAGCGGCATCCAGTCAACTAGCAGCGAAGCCCTCCAGGCCGGTCTGTCCGAGCCTGGTGAGGAAGCGTCTGGCGGTGGCATCGAGCCAGCAAGCCCAAGGTCCACGGCAGAACCACTCCCACTCCAACCAGCAAGTCCAAGGTCCACGGCAGAACCACTCCCACTCCGACGCTCCACCCGTGCCCGCAAGCCGCCGGATAGGTTCTAGCTCAGAGGGGAGGAAGTGATATATCGTAGATTATCAGGTGCACGCGCCGAAGAACATACCGATAACACGTGCCTCCACCCCTCGCCACGGCGCATGCTCCGGCCTCGGGCCAGGGTATTAAAACCAAGACAGCAGCCTCGTGAATAAACATTGTTCCTTCTTGTTCTGGCCATGCATCGTCTTATCCTTCGCCCTTACGATACTACACTTAGTATTCACCTTTTCTGTCAGTGCGATAGCAGCAGAACGTGTTGCTTCCCTTATCACTCTCTAACGCTGAAGCAGAAAAGTTTTTTTTTATTTGCGCCATAGTAAGGAAAGACTCTTCTTCTGCTTTCTGGTAAAAGGAAGTTGCTTAAAGTTAACGATTAGTTCCTATATTGTTGTGTGTAGCTTAGAAGAAAATGTGTTTGAATTATTTGGCCAAGCAAAGGGGAAAAAGTTAAAAAGAGTGGGCTGCTCGCTAAAGCATTCGCTCCACGCCAATGCTCCTAGGCTACGCTAATGCACAAAACCAGAAACCCCCAGTACCTCTGTTTCTAAAGAGCAACAGGGTTGTATATAATATTAGAAGGGATTTTCATGGTGTTCTTTGACATGAGGAGTTTGGCGTCCATGTCTTGCTCGCACCCGTTCTTCTGCGGCACGATACAACAAAAACAGAAGAATAAAGAAAAAAAACACGATAGCGCTGCACCTGCAGCATATGCCCGGCGTTTGCACTGCTGTGGCACCATCTAAACTTTCGTAGCACGTGTTCCGCGTTCCGCGCCAGAATCGAACAAACCTACAGTTTCAGCGAGAAAGATAACTTGCCGCGGGCAGGAACCGAAAAGTTGGTTGCTGCCCACGGAAAGTTATCTTTTCACCCATTTTTCTTTCTTGACATTTGCATTACAATTTGGTCTAGTAACTTCGCCTATACTTTTTTGGCATTATTGTCTGTTAGATATCATTAATATTGTGTCAAGCACGGAAAAAACGAGCCCTTAAATGAACACTTATATATATATATATATATATATATATATATATATATATATATATATATATATATATATAGGGGAAAGAAGTGGATACCTAAGGGCTCGTTTTTCTGTGTTTTGACACCATAATAATGAGATCTAGCAGACAGTAATGCCAAAGAATGTACAGGGGAAGTTATTTTAACCAATGGAATGTAAACAGGAAGAAAGAAAAGTGGATGAAAAAATAACCAGCCGTGAGCAGGAATGGAACCTACGATATATATATATATATATATATATATATATATATATATATATATATATATATATATATATATATATCGAGAGGTGCAACTAGTTTTTGTTGACATGTGATGTTCTGACATTGGCTTTTTTCTTCCTCGTGAACACCATGCAAAGCCAAGAGAGACGAAAATGGAACGCACTGAAATAGAGCCCAAGTCTTCGACGAAAGATGTTACGGTAGCTGCGACCACTACAAGCATGACAGGGGTAAGTCAGGCGAGACCTGATGCACGTAGTGAAACCTCGCGCGGTTCTTTATGGATTCGCAAAAAGAAAAAGCGACTATAGAGCTAAAGTTGTATTTTTTTTTCTCTCCGCTGATCATATTCTTTTTTCCCATCGCACCTTTTCGAAACATTTCTGCAATCCACGTGGTTTTACGGTGCCTCCGTAATCGGTCGACGCTTCAAGCGACGATATGTCACGCAAAAACGCCATCGCATCACGTCATCACGATGACGTCGTCAAAATTTTCAACACTCCTGTTGACGCGGATGGTTAATTCGCACGCTCGATGTGACATATGTTTGTCCAAATAATTTTGAATAAACAAAATGAAGGCCTAATTATACGAGAGAACAGAGCGTCAGTTTCACCAACGAAGGATGCAGAAATGTAATGACATCAACATTAGGAAGCGACACGGTGCGAGGGTATATAAGAACACTGACCTGAGGTACCCATAGAGTTTCCTAAAATTAACTAGAGGGTACTCTGGGTACTGCGATCTTTTAGCGAACATAGGAATTATGAGTGCGACATGAATTCACCTTGTCTTCGTGCTTGCGGGCGGCGAATCACACCTGTGGCTTCGTTTATTGCTGTCTTTCGGGTTTGTTTCAAAGGAAAGAACGAACCCTTTTGAACTTGTGACCCAATTTGAAATGGTAGGCCTAAAATATTGATACGTGCCAGTGCATGGAGCTGAAGAAGACGAAGCAGAAAGACTGGCACGAGCTAATCTGTGTGGCTGGCGCTGCTCGCCTAACCGTCTGTAAATACATCGGTGATCGCTGACTACCCCTCTGAGTCAGTCTCCTTCCCGTAACATATTTGGTGGAGTTGTGCGATCCCCGTCCTCGCCACGGAACTCCGAAGCGGACGCTCCCTCGCAGCTAACAACATGACCACTCAAGACTCGGCTACATCCTCTCCGGTCGTTCCCCCTTCTGCCCGACCTGTCAACCCAGCGCCCGCAACAACTTTCGTGGCGCTTCCCGCGCTCAAAGACCCCGGCGTGTTCTCGGGCAGCGAGGGTTCCGACGTCGACCAGTGGCTACGCCTCTACGAACGCGTCAGCGCCACTTACAGGTGGGATCCCACCCTTATGCTCGCAAACGTCATCTTTTATCTCGACGGAACCCCTCGTGTTTGGTTCGATAACCACGAGCATGACATAACAAGCTGGGACAGCTTCAAGGCAAAGATCCGTGAGCTTTTTGGCAACATCTCTGGTCGTCAAGAAGCTGCGAAAAATGAGTTGTCGACTCGCGCACAATCTTCCACGGAGCCTTATATCGGTTATATTCAGGCTGTCCTTTCACTATGCCGCCAAGCTGACGAAAATATGTCTGAACCTGAAAAAGTTGCCCATATCCTAAAGGGTATCGCCGACGATGCGTTCAACTTGTTGGTATTCAACAATGTGTCTTCTGTTGATGCGATCATTCAAGAATGCCGCCGGTTCCAACAAGCTAAAAGCAGACGCATCTCCCATCAGTTCCAGCGCCTCCCGAACACCACTGCGACGTCCTCGTGTATCGACACATATCATCCACCCGACACCTGTGACAACTTGACGCGAATCGTCAGGCGGGAGCTTGAAGCGGCTGCTCCAGCTAAGGTGGGACCAACGTCCCCAGACCCCTCCCCGCCAATTACGTTGCCTCTCATTCAAGCAGTCGTCCGGCAGGAAATCGCCAGCTTGGGAATTCACTCCATCTCACCGCCTCCCCGCACCGACTACCAGCCCCGATACACGCCTGCACGTCCCTTCCAGACCAGCTCTCCCTCAACGTTCCGTAATCCGTCCGCATGGCGAACACAAGATGACAAGCCGATATGCTTCTCGTGTCACAGAATCGGGCACATTTCTCGTCATTGCAGAAGTCGCTGGGGTCCTCCTGCACAACCGTCCTCTCGTCCCTTCTATGCCCGTCCTGCCTATCGCCATGAGACCAGCCGCGACCATTTTGCCCATGAACCTGCTTCTGAACACCGCTACTCCCGCTCTCCATCCCCCCAACGTCGCCAGTCCCGTTCTCCACAGCCCCGCCGACCATCTTCCCCCGCCTTCCCACGAGGTTCTCCGACGGAAAACTAAGCGTTGCAGCCCCCGGAGGTGGCGCTGCATCGCCTGGACTGACCGAAAATCCTCTTTTGACGATACCGACAAAACGGAACCTCATAGACGTACAAGTAGACGGCGTACATGTCACTGCTCTTGTCGACACCGGTGCCCAACTTTCCGTGATGACGAGTGATTTTCGCCGCAAGCTCAAGAAGGTTCTCACACCTGCGACCACTCAGTTCGTCCGTGTTGCGGATGGTGGAATAGCATCTATCGTTGGAATGTGCTCCGCTCGTGTGAGCATTGCGGATCGACACACAGTTGTTCTCTTCACTGTCCTTGACGAATGCCCCCACGACGTAATCTTAGGCCTCGACTTCCTGTCCGCGCATTCTGCCCTCATAGACTGTTCGACCAGTACGCTCCGTCTACACTTTCCCGCAACAGAACCTCTTACACAACGGCCGAGTCGCCTCTGCACAACGGGACACGCGCGCCTCCCTCCACAGACACTGACCTACATAGAGCTCGTCTCAATGCCACCAGTTCCCGACGGTGACTATGTTCTGACCCCTATCACCGATGTTCTCATAAGCCGTGGCATTACATTACCGCACACCATTCTGTCCGTCGAAGGAAATTCTACATGCCTCCCAGTTGTCAACTTTAGCTTGACACCTCAAGTTTTGCCACAAGGGATCTCTTTGGCGTTGCTCTGCACCTTAGAAGACAATGCGGTAGATGTTTTTGTGATGGCCGCCCCTTCTGACCCCCACGCTCAACATCAGTCTGCCACTTGCTCCGACAGCGCTATTACTTCGATGATCGCTCCCAACTTAACGCCGCAGCAGACTGATGAGCTCCACCGGGTTCTGCTGTCCTACATCGACGTTTTTGACATCAGCGGCCGTCCGTTGGGGAAAGCTACCGGTATGAGCCACCGCATAAACACTGGTAATGAGCATCCTATTCATAGGCGTCCATATCGGGTGTCGGCAGCCGAGCGTCACATTATCCAAAGTGAGGTCGACAAAATGCTCGCCAAGGACATCATTGAGCCATCCTGCAGTCCTTGGGCTTCTCCTGTAGTGCTAGTCCGCAAGAAAGACGGTGCATGGCGTTTCTGTGTGGATTATCGACACCTAAACAAAATTACCAAAAAAGACGTGTACCCTCTGCCACGAATAGATGATGCGCTTGATTGCCTCTATGGGTCCCACTATTTTTCCTCCATAGACCTTCGTTCCGGCTACTGGCAGATAGAGGTAGATGAAATGGACCGTGAAAAAACGGCATTCATCACCCCCGATGGCCTATATCAGTTCAAGGTCATGCCCTTCGGCCTTTGTAACGCTCCAGCCACCTTCGAACGAATGATGGACTCCCTGCTCAGAGGATTCAAATGGTCCACCTGTTTGTGCTACTTGGACGACGTCATTGTCTTTTCACCAACATTTGAAACTCACATAGAGCGCCTCTCAGCCATCCTGGGAATCTTCCGTCGCGCTGGCCTGCAGCTCAACTCGTCCAAATGTCACTTTGGACGCCATCAAATCACAGTGCTTGGCCATTTAGTAGACGCCAACGGTGTACAACCAGACCCGGCAAAAATCAGCGCCGTCAAAAACTTTCCTGTACCACGATCTGCGAAGGATGTACGCAGCTTTATCGGATTATGCTCCTACTTCCGACGCTTCGTGAAAAATTTCGCGCACATAGCGAGGCCGCTTACGCAGCTCCTCAAGAAAGAAGTCCCGTTTTCATGGGGCTCCGAAGAGGCTTCTGCGTTCTCGACTCTCGTCGCTCTTCTCACTAGCCCTCCGATTCTGGCACACTTTAACCCTGCTGCCCCTACGGAAATCCGTACAGATGCAAGTGGGCATGGCATTGGTGCAGTGCTGGCTCAGAAACAACATGGCCATGATTGCGTTATTGCATATGCCAGCCGTCTCCTATCCGCCCCTGAACGTAACTATTCGATAACAGAGCGTGAGTGCTTGGCTCTTGTATGGGCGGTGGCGAAATTTCGACCTTATCCTTACGGACGCCCATTTTCGGTAGTTACCGACCACCACGCACTCTGCTGGCTGAACTCTCTGAAAGATCCATCAGGCCGCCTTGGTCGCTGGGCTTTGCGCCTGCAAGAGTTTTCCTATTCGGTGGTCTACAAATCTGGCCACCTACACCGTGATGCCGATTGCCTCTCCCGGTACCCTGTCGACGATCCCGAGGACACTGACGAGCCCACGGAGAACTCTATCTTGTCAGTGTCCGACTTCCTTAATATTGGGGAAGAACAGAAGCGTGATCCAGAGCTGCTTGACATCATCAGCTGTATAGAATCCTGCACAAATGATGCTTCCGTCCGCTACTTTGTCATTCAAAAGGGTGTGCTATACCGTCGCAATTTCCGACCAGACGGGCCCGACCTTCTCATTGTTGTGCCTAAGCATTTGCGCCGCTGTGTTCTCACCGAACTTCACGACGCTCCCACGGCTGGGCACCTCGGCGTATCCCGCACGTACGAGCGCGTCCGGCGCCGTTTTTTCTGGCCAGGCCTTGCTCGTTCGGTACGCCGATACGTCGCCACATGTGACCTATGCCAACGTCGTAAGACACCGTCGCTGCTACCCGCTGGCCATCTTCAACCAATTGACATACCCGCGGAACCATTTTACCGTGTTGGGTTAGACCTGCTTGGTCCTTTTCCCACATCAACATTGGGAAACAAATGGATAGCCGTTATGACAGACTACGCTACACGCTACGCTATTACGCGAGCTCTACCGACCAGCTGTGCAACCGACGTCGCTGACTTCTTGTTACGGGACGTTATATTGATTCACGGTGCCCCGAGACAGCTTCTCACAGACCGTGGCCGTACATTTCTATCCCAAGTCATCGCCGACATTCTGCGTTCTTGCTCCACGCAGCACACACTGACAACCGCTTACCACCCTCAAACAAACGGCCTCACGGAACGATTCAACCGCACTTTAACAAATATGCTCGCTATGTACGTGTCGCCCGACCACCGAGACTGGGACCTTGCCTTACCCTATGCAACTTTCGCGTACAATTCATCCCGCCACGACACAGCGGGCTTTTCGCCGTTCTACTTATTGTACGGAAGAGACCCGACTTTACCACTGGACACAGTCATCTCAGCTCACACCTCGTCCACCAGCGAGTATGCCCGCGACGCGATTACGCGAGCCGATCATGCCCGTCAGCTCGCTCGCGCTCGGCTGATGGCGTCGCAAACCAACCAATGCCGTCGGTATGATGCGGAACATAGAGATGTACAATTCGCTCCCGGTACCCTCGTATTACTCTGGTCCCCTCATCGTCGGCTGGGCCTATCCGAAAAACTTCTGTCTCATTACACGGGACCCTACCGTATATTGCGTCAAGTAACACCTGTCACCTACGAGATCAGCCCCACCTGCCCATCATCATCTACTATGCGGCCCAGTGATATCGTACACGTCTCGCGGATCAAGCCCTACAATAATGCGTCAGATAACGACCTTTAAAGCACCGGGACGGTGCCTCCGCCGCCGGGGGTCATGATACGTGCCAGTGCATGGAGCTGAAGAAGACGAAGCAGATAGACTGGCACGAGCTAATCTGTGTGGCTGGCGCTGCTCGCCTAACCGTCTGTAAATACATCGGTGATCGCTGACTACCCCTCTGAGTCAGTCTCCTTCCCGTAAGGCAATGAAGCGTAACTGCGGATCATTTACCAATAGTTGTTTCGTGACAAGGCAGCTTCAAGCCAAGCGAAGTCAAAAGGTACGTGAAGTACGAAAACTAGGCAAATTCCTGTAGTACCGATGATTCCCGTGCTGGCTGAAGCACCATGCGATGCAGCTGCCGTAGGCACTAGCGCCAGAATTCCCTCTAGCGTATACACTTAGCAAACTCCATGGAGGTACCTGTCGTGACGAAACTGCAACGCCATCTGGGCCGTTTCGCCTGTATGTGTGCGATCGTTCGCGAGGCTGAGCACAGCACGTACTACATGCTCTGTGTGGGGAACTGCGAGTGAGCACGCAACGCGCCAGCGGTCGCTAAAATTGACACCGTTATCATTGCCGCGAAAACGTGGCCTCTCGAAGATACACGGTGATCAGCGCTACGCGGCACGAAAAGTAACAGCACTGGACAAAGAAGACCACAGCGCAATGGGCCCAGCGCCTTGTCCTGTGGTTTTCGTTATCTTGTGATGGCTTCTTGCGCAGCCTTAGATAACAAGTTTATCCAACTCGCCCAGTATTGCTACATCGTTTGCAGTGACTTGGCAGGTCAAGGGCCCAGCTTGGAAACTGCAACCACGAGGTGCCTCGTTATAATGGCATATGGTTGGGGCACGTCACAATCCGAGACGTAATATATAATCGCTATACTACAGCCATTCTGTTGCAGCCATCAAGGTGCCTTATTCATTGCCTACAACTCTAACCATGCTATAGGTAACTGTTGGTTTGTTTTGGTATTTAAAGGAAGCCCCAGTGTGCAAAATTTTACAGCTACTAAAAATTGGGGGACCCTCAAGCTTCGCTTTTAAGAGTTAAACGCGATAGCGATACTGTTCCGTTTCTAGTGCGTACGTCAAACACTTTGTGTATGAAATCTTTTCGAACTTGTTATGGCCCCACCACGTGGCCTTATGGATGCTTGTCGAGGGTGACTGGCTTTAAAGTATGAAGTCGCCATGAAAATACCACGTTCTTACGTCCGATTACATTGTACGCTTGTCTTACGAATTATTAAGGCAATATTTCATGTTGCATTGTGAAGCATGTGTACACGACGCGTGTGCTTGGTAAAAAAAAATGGCTGTTACTTTCACTGCAATTAGAAGCAGAGGAAGTTATTTTCACTGTATTCACAAGAAGTTGTGTGGATGTGTGGTATAAAAACCGCTGGGCACGCAAACGTCGCGCTTTCGAACCCGACCTGGGCACCCGGAATTTTTCATTAGTTATTTTATTGGCACATTTCTCGATTTTTTGGTCATGCAAAGATGACAATTTTTCGCTCAACAACGAACAACGCCGACGCCGGAATTTCTGCGCAACGAGCTTTTTAACGCTATCACGTTCAAATAATTCTTTACAGGGGAAAATTGGCTGTCCACAAACGAGGACCTCACGTACGAATATTGCTAAGACATTGCCAATAAATCCAAGTTGTAATTTTTAAAATGATTCTCAAACAACAACAGGATAACTACTGTACTAGAGCATAAAGTTGGGCATCTTGGTAAGACATACTTAATCGTGAAATTCGAATTTCATGAGCATATATATGTACGCTCCTTGAAATAAAATTTTGTTGGAAGTAAGCGCTCCCTTCTGTCCCTTCCCTTGTCCTATGTTTCAAAACGCGCTACGTCGATTAACTACTGTACACATTACTGTGTACTCAAAAATATACAATAATTCATACAACAGAACAGACGCCACAAAGTGAGGCGAAAGCACGAGAAAGGACCACGAAACACGAGTGCCGTGTGACGGCGTTTTAGTAGTAAGAACTCATACGAACTTGTCCATTTGTCAGTCTTTCTAAATGTATATGAATTGAAAAACTTCGAACACTACATCGTTAACCGCTTTTTATAAACACACAGCACTTAGAACTAAGCAGCCGCCTGCTGCATGATCTTCCTACCACCGTTTTGTTAGCGCACCAGCCGCTCAAGCTGACTTGTGCTGCTGACTCTATATAAGCAGTTTGCTGCTTTGTAATTTGCTTTAAAAAGTCTACGAGCGTGGTGATGTGGGCTCGTTGGTGCATAATGAAATTACAGTTACTTAGCACTGGTCAGAATGAGGACATCAATGTGTATAGTGAACCTTCTTTGTTGGCCGTGTCCTCACAGCGTTAAGTAACTATATGCCTTTTGCTTAGGAAGGCATGTCCGCGACTGACGGTAACGAATAGAATAATAATGCGAGTCGTGCATTAGTCATCGTACGTGATGCACTTGGCGCGCTACCTCATCTTGTTCTTTTTATTTTTTTATTTTCCCGCTCGCGAACAGACAACTCGTTTTACGGGAAAGCCGACAGAACTCACGTCGACTGCGAGGTCTTCCACCGTTGGAAGCGTAGCCGTCCCGAAGGTGAGTCAGCCACGCAAACTACATACACTACGCATCAAGACGGGCGTCAAATTCCAGCCGGTTTTTCACCAAGTAAAACGCCTTTAACAGCGTGGCTGTTTGTGGAGCCCCTAAAGAACCTCCGAAAGTTTAACATGCCAATCAAACTCGAGCATCGAGTTTGGAATGGCGTCAAGATGAGGAATGCCCAACGCGGCACCGCAAATTAAGAGCCGCGGGAACGCGACGAAATTCCAAGAAATTCTTTTTTGCTCATAGGGCCGTTCAGCGATCCCCAGTCTGGGTCGTGTCATCAACATTTGCCTCTGGTAGTTCCAGGAACGAGATGAAGTTCTTTGTCTACTCAAAGGTCTGCGCGCTCGCCGTTCTTCCTCCTCGTACGTGGAGAAGCACTCAGCCTGAAGGAAACACGAGCCGATGAGGAAACGCTTTTGGAACATCAAACGCGTGTAACCCTGCTATTACGGCACAGTGTCGACAAATACTCGCGGTTCCGAGTTTGTTGAACAGTCTTCCACGAACGCGCACAAATAAATTTAGGTCTCTGCGTTGTTTAGGCGTAACGATTTGATTGATTGATATGTGGGGTTTAACGTCCCAAAACCACCATTTGATTATGAGAGACGCCGTAGTGGAGGGCTCCGGAAATTTCGACCACCAGGGGTTCTTCAACGTGCACCTAAATCGGAGTACACGGGCCTACAACGTTTCCGCCTCCATCGGAAATGCAGCCGCCGCAGCCGGGATTCGATCCCGCGACCTGCGGGTCAGCAGCCGAGTACCTTAGCCACTAGACCACCGCAGCGACCATTTAGGCGTAACGAGGTGAACCCCTAGGGATTGTTGTCCGATTTTTAGGCCAGTTGCGTGAGCTGAATCGGACGAGCAAAAGACAATGAGTGAGTAAAGCTAAGTGGTTTACAGGGAAGCCGTGTGTAGCGAGTTAAGCCTGATAGAGCAAGGGTACCAACGTTGAAAATATGAAGGCTCACTGGAGCGTGGAGCTATTATGTAACCGGACCAGGTGGTGTGGAGAGGAGGGAGCAGGAGAGAGCCGTGCGATTCATAGTGCCAGAAAAAGAAATCATCCAATGGTAGCTCGCTCTCGTGCACAGGTGGTGAGGATGAGAAAGGAGGGTAGCAGCAGAGCTGGACGGCCTTTCTTATTGCTTTTGTCTCTTTCCTTATATTTATCCTGGCATAAACAGCTTCATGGTTAAAACGTCACTAAGACATGCTCTCGGAGATCCGCTATTTTGTGTGCTTGCGTTGAGTAACTCTTATTTGAAATCTCAATTATTATACTAATCGAAATTCATGTTATTCTTTCTGCTTTTCAAGATGTATCAGTAAAATGCAAAACGACGCGTATAAATTGAAAAGTTTTACAGTTTCTTTATATTTCGGGGCCCAATTTTTCGATTCCTGCAAGTTTTGGAGTACATTATTCACATCTCTTTTTCTCTCTTGTGTGTCTATAGGACAGCTCTAAGATCTGGGGCGAACTCTTGATTGAACAAGAAGGAATGCGGGTAAGCAAGCCCCTCCCCCCCCCACATATATATATATATATATTATTTTAGGATTGTAGTTCATCGATGAAAGCAATGGCAAATATACCTAAATTTCGAAAAAGACTGTGTACATGCGAATATTATTAAAAAACGCCACTAATATATTGCTATGGCATGGAAGAACTCCTATCAGAAGTTACACAATACTTAGACTTCCACATAGCAAGTGATCTCTCGTGGTCAAAACACATTGATGTGCTAGCAAATTGCAGGCATAACTTGTTTTTTTTCAAGGCACGTGTTAAAATCGTCCACACCAGCAGTACATTTGTTGGCATATAAAACATTTGTCAGTCATGTCTTAGAATACTCCGTCGTTATACGGGATACGTTCACTAAAGCAGACATAGCATGATTAGAAAGCTTACAGAAAAAAAGCTGCTAGATTCATATACAATACGTAGAAGTAACCAAAGTCGTGTATGTCGCGTAAAATTCTTTTTACAGTTGATAAAAGGTTATTACAAGATTGACACATCGCATCTTGCATATATGACAGGTCGCGCTACCAGGCACACAAGCTCACTAGCTGTTACTCCATTGACTACACGTGTCAACTGTTTCAAGAACTTTCTTTCATATAACGATAGTCGACTGGGACAATCCGCCCAATACAACTGACTCACTATCACAATTTGAATCACCTTCAGTATTCAGTATAGCAAGCAGCATGTCTAGCTGAGATGTTTCATGTGCTTTTTCTTTCACTTGTAATAATAGATTCTCTGTTCAATTTGAGAATTGTTAGGGCAACGTCCGTTGTCTTTTTATTTCTTATAAAAGCACGTCTATAAAGAATTTGTTATGTTCGTTTTCCTATGCTTAGCCAAAGCCTTTACACCAAACGATAGTCGTCATAAAGGAATCCCGTAGCAACCTGCGCTTCTATATATTTTGAATTAATTGAACACTTCGAAATTTATCTAAACAAAAGCTTAGATAAATTAAAATTGAGGTACTATAGTTACACATTTCGCGTCACCTCACACGTTGATCCAACACCGACGCCGCATTGAACATTCACCCGGTTCTGTAAATGCGTCATGAGTCGCGACGCATTCACAGGAACAGTAAGAATGATGGCGCACAAAAAATTGCCCGCAGCTTCCCTCGGGGGAACACTGAGGAGGATGCGGAGCATATAATTGGTTAACGGGGTGTTAAAGTGCGACTTACTTGGGTCGATGGCTAAATTGGTTAACGTGGTTGTGAAATGGGGTGTTAAATTGCGACTTACTTGGGTCCATAGCTAAATTGGTTAACGTGGTTGTAGGAGGGGGTGTTAAATGAGTGAACACGTACACACGTATGCGAAAGGGCGGCGCTGGTCGAAGGGACGTCAATCATTGTGTTTGTGGATTCGTTGGAATTCATTTCACCGCGACCTTGGACGTCGACGTGCCGTACAAACCAACCGACGAGCGGCAACTGAGCGAGCGAGCGCCGACCTTGAGTATATATACAGCGCGACGGCGCATGCACTGTCAGCTGTCGAATGTTCGAGAAGGGGGAGAAGCGCAACGGCGCATGCGCGCGCGTCAGCTGCCGATGTTCTGGAAGCGCGACGGCGCATGCGCGCTACATTATACAGCTAGCGAATGTTCGTGAAGAGGAGAAGCGCACGCGGTGTGCAGAGGAGGAAGGTTGCACAGATGGTGGAGGAGTGAAGCGCGCGCGGTGTGTAGAGGAGGAAGGGATGCACAGATGGTGGAAGAAGGAGGAGGAAGCTTGCGGACGGCGCCGCACTACAAGCCTCGAGTATTAGATGCTCCGCATCTAAAAAAGGGTGCGCGCGTTCGAGTACGTAGTGTGGGAGACGCGTTGAATTAAGTCAATGAACCCTCGGCAAATAGAGCTGCGGTGGTTAGAACATCCCTAACAACCGCCAAAAAAGGCACATCGAAAGGCTACAGAAGAAAAGTAATATGCGACATCATATGGGCTCCTTGCCGAGTCCGGCCAGTCAAAGTAATTCCCAAGTACCTCCCCCTCCCAACCTAATATAACGTCCATCGTACAATGTTTAGTTTCGCGACGTACAAATTACAATCTTCTTAAATTATCCGACTACCTGATTGCCAGTTAGTCACAAGACCACCTCTTTCTCTTGATTATTTTCTAGAGTGGCACAACGTCCCGCAGCCGAATGAAGAGAATCCAAGTGATCGTCATCGTCGCCGCGACAACGCTTATCATCGCCTGCGCATCACTGCTGATATTCCTCGCGTGGTTCGTATCTCAACCCACTATAGAGTTCTGCAACACGCCCGATTGCATAAGGCACGCCCTCGAGCTCAAGGAGGCAATGAACACCCGCGTCAAACCATGCGAAGACTTTTACAAGTTCACTTGCGGCTCCTGGAAGCCGAAGGGCAAAGGGAGGTCTATGGTAGCGCAAGTCTTCGAGCAGTCGACCACAGATGCCATCGAAGAGATGGAGGAGGGTTCCAGAGATAAGGCCGTGGTGCCCAAGGCACCGGACTACTACAGGAGCTGCATTCGTCGACGCGACATGACGCCGGCCGAGGCCGAAGTGTTCATTGAGTTCAAGAATCAGCTCGGCTTATCGTGGCCTGAGAAACCGCAAGTGGGCATAGACGCTCTGCTGCCGTTGCTGAATATGACCATCACGTGGAATATCAACCTCCTTTTCCACCTCAGAGCACTGCCCGCGTACAAGCGGAGGCCGCAGACGCTGTATATCAGGCGAGGTATATTGAACACAAACTGGCTAGACCCCAAATGGACTGCACTAACGTTTGCCGATTCCGTCAGGATGCACTGCCGTACACTTGGAGTCGAGGCGCCGTCCTCCTCGAGCATCCAGGAACTCAGGAACACAGTGGATGACATTGTAAATGCTGCCCTCAAAGTCCCGCCGGACGCCACGAGTGACACGCAGTTCAAGCTCAAGGATATCGAGCATTTGATGCCCAAACGGGCGGGCGACTGGCTCAGGCACCTAAACATCCTGCACAGTCCCCAGTTCACATGGACGCTTGACAGCCCCGTGGCACTAGAAGACGACTTGATACTGCAGAACCTCTATGCGCTGCAGCAGAAGTACAGGGACAAGAAGCAGACGCTCCTGGAAGGCTTCGCGTTTGTGTTCGTCCGAACAACCCTGTGGCTATTCGCGGGAAAACCTGAAATGCACTACGGCACCGACCCCGAGGCGAACCGCAACTTCTGGAAGCGGGCCTGCCTATCATACACGACGGCAAACTTCGGTCTCCTCGTTGCCGTCCAGCACATCTACTCGCGCTATACGCCAGCTGTGCGCGCCAATCTCCAACGCTTTCATCGCAGCATTCAGGAAGCGCTCAAGCAGCAGATTCAAGGTGCCGCGTGGATCGACGAAACCGTCAAGAATAAGGCGAAGGTCAAAATAGACGAGCTGACGCTTAACGCGATGCCAGAGGAGAACTTTTTCAACGTCGCCAATCTAGCTCGGCTGTACCGGGATTTCCCGACTATCGGCCTGTCGTTCATAAGCAACTACATCGCCGTGGCCGCCGCCTACCGCCTTCTTATTGGCCACGACAGCTTCATAAGCGTTTACTCCAAACGGCTCGGTGGTGGCGCGCCCAGCCGATATAATTACTACTACAACATCGCTTACATGTCACTGGGCGCCATGGAGCCTCCCATTCTGTCACTGCACGGAACCATGGCGATGATGTATGGCACTTTCGGCACCCTTATCGCCGAGTGCTTGGTCCGCTCTTTCGACAAGCGAGGCGTCCTCGTCAACGACTTGGGAAGGAGAGAGCACTGGTGGGACTCGCCGGCCTACACGGAGCGCGTCAGCTGCGATTTGTTATCAGGCTCGAAGACCGGTGGTTCCGACGATGGCATCCCCGGTACACCACCACCCGGCAGCCGCGATCCTCGAGAAGTGCGTTTCTCGGCCCTGTTCCCGATAGCGCCGGCGCTGACGACGTCGTTCATCGCGCACCGCGAGGCTATCGCCTCGGACGGATACGTCCAACGGCGCCTGCACGGTCTGGACGATTATGACGACGACCAGATCTTCTTCCTCAGCTACTGCCTGACGACTTGCGCCGTCAACAGCACCGGGGAGGCGTGCAATGTGCCCCTGCGACAAATGGACAAGTTCGCCAGTGCCTTCCAGTGCGAACTTGACACACCAATGAACCCGCAGAAAAAGTGCACTTTTTTCTAGCAACTGCGAAATTAGATTTATTTTGTATCAGTTGTAATGACTTCCTTTCGCATCAGTTCTCTTTTGTTAATTTAAGTTTCTCATGGCACAGCTTAGCTGTTGTACCAACATTTATTTAAGCATGCAAGACTTGCCTCTGAGCAAGTATACAGCCAGCGGCTAACTCGTGACAAGCAACTGCTTGCCTTGAGCAGCCGATGTTTTAAATAACTTTTAGCCGTTCATCTTCAAGATTTACTGATGTCACAATGCGCGCTGGTTCTTTTTGTTTTCCCGACCACCAGTGTGAGTGGCGTACTAAACGCGCAGTCCTGGAATAAGAACGGTACGACTAGCAACTCGCGCGTCGTGTCTTGTGAGCAGCCGCTTCGCGGCATATGTGCAACTATAGCGATCTTGCAATCAAAGGTTGCGTGTTTATTGTATTGCGCTCCTTCTAATACACACGCATGTGCGTGATTAGCTTATGTCACTGTTCGTCTCGCGTATTCTTCTTGATAATCTGCGTTACATGTTAAGTGACGACTGCATAAAATAGACTCGAAGCAAGAAGTGGTCTCGTTAATAATGGTATGTCACGTCGCACAATTAGCGCTTTCACCAACGTCACCTGCCGGTGCAATAAACTGCAACCGCAAAACACTTGAAACTTTCCGTGAACGATCTTCTGCGACCCTACTCGAATCACGCGAATTTGATTCACATCGACGGGCCGAATGCAGGTAAGACTTGGTCGGAACTGTTATAAGGCACCATCGTGGACGTTCGCGATTACTGATAACATGCTGCTGCGTTCTTCCCGCCGTTCAGGTTTTCCAGTGTTGCAACGCTACGTCGGGTACTCATGGTACATTATAGATTGCAGAGTCTGCCTTAGTGAAACAGTGGCTACAGCGATCGGCTGCCGACTCGAAGCTGGCAAGGTGGTCCCGTTTCAATGACGGCGAAATGGTACCCCGCGTACGATGTGATGTCGGTGCACACTAAAGAACACCAGACGGTTGAAATAAACGAAGCCCTCTACGCCGCGTCTGGCATGTAAAACACCGTATTAAGTGCGAAGCATTTCTTTGCCTACCTCTGGGTTCTCTCATGATCCCCTCCTTAACATGGGCTAGAACTAAATTAGTATGGGAAGTAGGGAGGATTCAACGATTATGACTGTTGTGACGACATGAATAATGTGAAAATCCCGTCGCAAGTTCTCTGCTTTAGACAAGTGTAGTAGATATCCGCATATTACACGTCGTTGTATTAAGGTATGCGCCACAGGCATCTGGAAGTTGATATATACCGAAGAACGGCGAGAATGAACATTAGTAGCGTTAAGAACTGGCATCAGCAGCGTTGACCGACCGGATGCAGAATCTATGTGACGATTCATTCCCGGCACGTATCAGATTCAAGCATTCTGCGTGGCGATGAATTATCCTATATATCACAGAGCCATGCCAGATCTCGAAACTCCTTTGGAAAATGACCCTATCTAGGCGTAATATGGTAAAAGGTCAACTGCGGTCAGGGCAGCTCATTTAGTTTTATAAACAATACTTGTGTTCTGAAATATTACAGGGATCACGTCGGCAGGGCGCTGATTGTAGTTTAGCGCCATTTACAAGTTCATCTACGTAACAGAAGTTTGTCTACGTACTGTACTTTAGCGCCACTCCTTGTGTGCTATTCAGGGCTATCACACGCGCAAGCACAAGCGCTTCATTTCAGCTTAGTGCTTCTGGTGTTGCTAATACCCACGTTGCTCTTGGCAACGTTGCGGAACGGTAAACAAGCCTTTATCTAAAACATATGCAAAGTCCAATATATCAATCTGTGCGTGTACACTTGTAAATGTGTTTAGCGCCGTTTCATAACAGTCCTCTTAACAAAAAAAGGACAACAAGGTCACCTTCCTTGCGCATGCTTCGTATGACATCGATTCCCAAGGTTGATTGATTGATTGATATGTGGGGTTTAACGTCCCAAAACCACTCTATGATTATGAGAGACGCCGTAGTGGAGCGCTCCGGAAATTTAGACCACCTGGGGTTCTTTAACGTGCGATTCCCAAGGTTGGTTGGCTGGTTGGCTTTTCAGTGTTGCAACGCTACGTTGGGTCGGATCGGCCATGAAACGGGCAGTTCCTTATTTTAGAGCCAAAAATGTTTTACCGGCCGAATACGCTTACATTTAGATGCTTAAAAAAAGAAAGCATTGGTAAAACATGGATTAACAACAGAATAAAATGGAAGGTCCGAAGGATCTTACTTTTTTTTTTTACTAGAGGTTTAGGAATGTCTGATCGTGTGAAACCGAGGTAGAGAATTTTTCATCTCACTGACTTGAAACAATATGTTGGCAAGCCAAAATGAAAACAAGCCTAGCGTTTCTAGTAATAAAAAAATGCGGAAAGTATCGGGAAAATTCACCTTAGAATCGACCAATACCCTCCATTGGGTACAAGCCATGTGCAAAGGAAAACAACGACAACAACAAACTCACTACCAGCCGCCGTGATTATACTAGACAAGTGTAACGTCAATACCGCCATGAAAAATCCTTGAAAAGAGTTGTGAGCATGAGCCACACAGATTGCGTGTTCATCATGAGCTTCCGTCACCTCTCTTCTGCCATCAACATGACTAGTAGTTTCTCCGAGATAAATTGCCTCGCAACAAGTGTCACATTTTATGCGGACAATTTCTTGCTTTAACACCGCGAACCACGTGCGCGGTGTGATGCCAATACAGATGCCAAAGTAGCGAGCTTCACAGTTTTGAGCAGAGACAACACAAGAGCAAGTAAGCTAACATTGCTGTTTGAAAAGAGGTCGTTCCTATAACTCGCATAAAGTTCATTTCTAAAGGAAATTTGGCATCAGGATTTCCGAAACGCATAAGCACTGATCTATAGATGCACTGAAAGCTAGACTATGTGCACACTATCACTCATCGTACCACAGTCGAACCCACATATAAGGATACAGGTTTAACAATATACCGTTTATCACAATGGGAAGCTGCGGGACCATCAACTTTTATGTGTGTTTTTTTGTGTGTGGTGAAATCACACGCTTACCACAATGCACCCATGCCGCATTATGGCTTATAACGATAAATACCGGCTGGTTGATGTTCGCATTGAAAGGTAATGAAAAGCACAATGTTTGAAAATCAAGATTAAAACAAGAAGTTCAAGCTGCCGAGCCCCCCCCCCCTTCCCCCCCAACATCCTCAACGTGCCCCATAGACCCTTCGGATTTATGATATGCTTCAACGCAGCACGACAGTGCGCTGCGGCAAAGCTGACTGTCCGCTACAGCATGGGAACGGCGTTGGCTTAGAACTGTCACTGCCCTTTCGGAGATGCAATAGAATAGAAAGTGCAGATTTAGGAGATTTTTTTAGCGTCGGAAACTCCACACGGCGTCATACATCGGCTCTATGGGGTTCATGGGGGTACCGTGTAAGCGTCCGAAATTTAAAGCGTGCCCAAACAATCGGCAGTTTTGGCTATCAATGATGTCTGTTATATCCCATTTAATATTACTTTTCTCACAGCAGCCTGCAGTCCCCTTATTTCGTTTTTTTTCGCGCAGAATTTTATTCTTATAGCAACAATATAGACAATCTCGACGGGTATTCGCCATCGCTGTTTCCATCGCTATCGCTGTCATGTCTCGAATAAAGTCTAAATTCATAAGATCCCCACGCTTCGTACGTTCTGCCCACGGTTAATAACGCGCGAGAGGGGCGATGAACGCGGCTGAAGCAAAGATCAAACAATCCGGCCCATCTCCGTCGCTCGATGGAAGCCTGCGATAAGGAGGAAACTCCATCTTGGCTTAGGCAGCACGAAAAGACGTGAAGTATTGTGGGGGTCCTTGGAGCAGCAACTATGACATTTGATTTTAGGTGCCTGGTCATCACTGGCGCACGCACTATTTCGCTGTCTGGGCAGCCATCGGCGGGCGGCTCGCAATACTTTTATACGTGATACACTCTCAAAGCAAAGAGACTGTGCGAAACGTGCCCTTGAAGCAGTGGTATTCCGTTACACCAGCGTTTTGTAGAGTTACTCGAGACCGGATCCGAAGAGGTCCGCTGCCAACGTCACTTCGTATACCATAACAATTTGTTGCTATCGCATTCATTGCTTCCGTATTGCGTTTAAACTGTTTTTTCTTTTAATGCGAAGCATTTCTTCGCGTACCTCAAGCACTTCTGGCATCTATCTATCTATCTATCTATCTATCTATCTATCTATCTATCTATCTATCTATCTATCTATCTATCTATCTATCTATCTATCTATCCATCTATCTATCTATCTATCTATCTATCTATCTATCTATCTATCTATCTATCTATCTATCTATCTATCTATCTATCTAACTATCTATCTATCTATCTGTCTATCTATCTATTTAGCAAGCCCCTTACGACTACTTGCTGTCGTCATCACCTCCTCAACTTGGCGTTGGCCAAAATTAGCACCGGCGGATAAAATGGTTTGACCAATATGAAGCGCTAGTTAAGACTTGAATATTGTCACAAACCCGTCGCGTTCGTCGCCAAGCACTTCCCGTTAAACAATGTCGCATACCACAAGCGATTTAAACTTGGTATCTAGCCAGGAACGGCGAGGACACGCATGGGTTATTTTAACGCATTTGCGTTAAGAAAAATTGTGACATCGGCAGCGTTGACCCAACGAACGCATAAAGTGAATATGATAATCTGAGCTGGAATCGAAACCCAGCATTATGCGTGGAAATCAAGCATTCTACCAGAGTCACGCCAGGACTCAGAGCTACTTTTCAAATAGACCGTACAGTTTGTGGCGCGTAAATTGTGGTTGGAGTGCTGGGGGGAGGGGCCTATCCAACTTATTAAACATTACATGACTACTCCTACCATACAAGCGTCACATCGGCCTAACGTCAATCGTAGTTAGGTGACATTTGCTGATTTATGTAGCAGTGTCCAGGGCTAACATCTTCCTGAGCACCCGCGCTTCATATCAGCTTATCGCTTCAAATGTTGCTAATACTCATGTTTCTGTTGGCATTGTTGCAGAAGTGCAAATAACTGGTCATGTGAGGACCAGCAACTGTTCAACATATGTCTATACGTGCAAATTTGTACATATATTTAGCGTCATTTCATGACTTGTCACTCTTTAAGAAATCACAGCATAATCACGGAGTGAATGATAATTAGCAGGGACGAAGTGTCCATCCGTCCATCCCCGCGTCCGTCCATGCGTCCGTCCGTCTGTTTGTCTGATACTGCCGGTCACGCCTCACGCATGACAAGGTTAGACTAAGAGGATGTTCAACCCTAAAGATTACAACGCGGCCTGCTAATAACGTCGTTTCCAGAGATATTAGTAGGATACGCGTTTAGATTGATTGATATGTGGGGTTTAACGTCCCAAAACTACCATATTATTATGAGAGACGCCGTAGTGGAGGGCTCCGGAAATTTAGACCACCTGGGGTTCTTTACCGTGCACCCAAATCTGAGCACACGGGCCTACGACATTTCCGCCTCCATCGGAAATGCAGCTGCCGCAGCCGGGATTATATGTGTTTAGAAAAAGTAGGTAACAATTTTGAGTACTAGGTACTCTACTATGGGAGGGTTCAAAGCCGTCCCGCGGGCCTCACATACGTAGAAAATTGTGAACGCTTAGAAAATGCGCGGGATATGCCGAATATCTTTCTTTTCTGCATTACTTGCAACCGGTTTCAAGAAAAGGCGTTAAGTTAGTGGGATTTATTCTAGAGATGCACATTTGTGTTTCCAGTTTTTGGTAAGACAACTTGGACATCTTAGTCAATATCGTCAGAGATTCTAACTCCACTGTGAAGCCAAACACAATGTTTTCGGCTGTAACCACAAATATTTAACTCATAATGTGCATGTGTGGACCGGTGGCGAGTAATGGGACTTAAACCCATCTTTGTGCTGTAGAATTGTTTATGATGTACCGTGACTACTACATGACAGGTCGACGAACCGAAACCCTATAAGGGGCTTCGCCCATAAATGTATTCGATCCGCTTGAGAATAAAACCCCAGCTTTGTGCGCAGCAAGCAGTTGTTCTACTACGGAGCCACACCAACTTTTAAAACAGCTTCGCAGAAAACGATATAAGAAAATCTCGCAGTGGAATGACTTGCGCGACGAGTGGGTGAGCTATAAAGCTGCCCACAGGTTAGAAAGTGTGCAGATACGTAAGTGCACTTGACTCCCTTACGGACACGTATAGTTGGTAGTTTCCCAATTCGCAAAAGAAATAATTATGATGCAGTGGGTACTTTGCAGTTGTTCTTGTAGTATAGGTGTTCTAACATATATATTTTAAAGGGTCAATGCTAAGTGCGCAAACGTCCCTTTCCCTGAAGCACGGCTGAAGGCGATGCGCAAGGAGCACAATTACGCTATCACGTTCTATATTCACGCCACCGCGGTTGTCTAGTGGCTAAGGTACTCGGCCACTGAACCGCAGGTCGCGGGTTTATATCCCGGCTGCGGTGGCTGCATTTCCGATGGAGGCGGAAATGTAGTAGGCCCATGTACTCAGATTTGGGTGCACGGTAAAGAACCCCAGGTGGTCAAAGTTTCCGGAGCCCTTCACTACGGCGTCTCTCATAATCATATAATGGTTTTGGCACGTTATACCCCAGATATCAATCAATCAACGCTCTATATTTTGCAATGTGAAAATCAAGCATCCTTCAAGTTTTAGATGACTGTGACATTCAAAGGGACCATGAAATGGTAACCAAACACTTTGCATATTTCCACGAAGAATAGAAGCAGGTCGACTATTTTGCCTACACTTACATAGAGTATTAACCATAAAAGAAAATTTCAGAGCAGTATATGACCTAGAAGTCGCCAACTGAAAAACCCCACCCACCACCAGAGACCGCCACGCTGCACGGAGCGGAGTCGTCGTCTTCTACCAAAGTTTCAGCCGACGCATATCGTTCAATTTCAATGTCAACCAGAAGAAAGCTAAAATAGTTCGAGTTCACAAGCAGCTGGTCACGTAACGAAATGGTTTGGCGGTTCGCACACGGCCGCGCAGCAAACATCATTTTACGTCACAGCTCGCGAGTGCGCCAGAGTGGTCCGGCCGTGCCCGAGTCTTGAGCCACTCGCGTGTTTATAAAGATGTTCAATAAATATTAGTTCATCTGCTCGATGAAACACACTACAATTTCTCCAGATTGTTTGTAAACTAACCTGATTTAACCCACTTGACACAGTTATGATAAATAAATTTCGTCATGGCTCTTTCGATGGCTTCTGCAATTGAGGTATGCCGGTGGCGTATATAGTCGCCATGCAATCAGTGACTACCTAAGCATTGCAAGTTAACTGATGATTGATTGATATGTGGGGTTGGTAACGGCAAAGGATGTAACTGTTACCCCCCTCGACGTTTATAACTTACTACCTCAAAGTTAGCCAGTACTACTACTTTTTAAAGAGTGTACGATAAGATTAATATGCGAGGTTTAACGTCCCAAAACGACCGTGTGATTATGAGAAACGCCGTAGTGGAGGGCTCCTGAAATTTCGACCACCTGGGGCTCTTTAACGTGCGCCCAGATATGAGCACACGAGCCTACAGCATTTCTGCCTCCATCGGACATGCCGCCGCTGAAGTCAGGATTCCATCCCGCGACCTGCGGGTCAGCAGCCGAGTACCTTAGCCACTAGACCACCGCGGCGGGGCATTGCAAGTTAAGTGCGACTATTGAGAATTTCTCTGATGGGCTTCGGCATCACCATATTGACCTGTTAAAGTTGGCTCCTTACATCTTTAACTAAACCAACACAGCTACGGTACACGAACACGCGTGACAATGGCTGGGTTATTGCAATCGAATTTATCATGACCTTATTATTTATCGTCAACGGAAGTCTGGACTGTCTAGCTGGAATGCCCAGCCTCTCTCTGACCCGGTGCATGGTTGTACGAGATGGCTTGTACATTTATTTTCTGGCACCACCACGTTGTATGCACTCATGGCACACATTGTGGGCTTCTCACTACACTAAAGACTACTCTCTCTATGCATGCCGTTTCTTGTACGTATTCGAAAATGCGTAGACATAGGCATGGACTTGTTTGTTGCTACTGCAACGGTACATACAATATGGGCAGAAGTACGGTTGGCAGAAGTATATTGTCACGACGTCGAAACAGAGGTCTTGCGGCAGAAACTGAGACGCCAGAAGCAGGTAGGTTCTTTTAATAGAACGCGCAAACGAGTTCTTCTTTTTCATCCATTTCGTTGTACTTCATGGCACATGGACAACTGTCATTGTCTTTCTTTTCGAAAAGCACGTGACATTTGCCTCCCTCCGAAAGAGGCATCATCCCTGTTACATCGTACATAATGAATAGCACAGCATAAACGGAGACATCCTGTTTATTCCATCTTCTTCTTCTCTCCGTGGCGGCCACCGAGCGCGTGCCACCGCACAGCGCTGTAGTCGGTAGCGACGCCTTATACCACATATCCCCTCTTGCAAAAAAAAAAAATAAAATAAAATAAAATAAAAAATAAATGGTAGAAACACACAAAACTGTTTTTGTCTACTTCCTAATGAAGTCCTTCAATTTCTTTGGGGTCTTCTTTTTACGCTTGCTTTTCCTTGCAGGCGCATTAAATCCTGGACTGGTCAAAGCTTGCGTGCCGTCTAGTGGAGATGATACGGGGTCTGCCCTTTCATGACCATCCGCTCTTGATGTGTCCCATTGGGGCGCACTAGATGACCGATCAGATGCAGGGGACCAGTTCATAAGAGCAGAGGTTTCAGGCTGTAATGCATGAGAAGACCGATTAAATGCAGGTGTCCAGTTCATAACAGCAGGGGTGCCCGATTTCATTTTGTTGACCGCTCCGGGGTGAACTGCGATTAACTTGGATGCGTTCCACACACGCCCATCTTCCAAGAGGTACGAGGCCGGTCCACGTTTTCCAATGATCTTCTTGGGCGTGGAGAATTGCGAAGACAGCTTACCGTGAGCTGCAGTTGTCTTAACGCGCACGTAATCACCAACGACGAAACTGGGTTCCTTGGCTCCACGTTTTTCATCGGTGTAGCTCTTCGAGATCATTTGCTTGTTTTGTACGCGCTCTCGCAACTGTTCAATCGCCCTTGACGGGTCCGTGCTGAAGCATCTGTCGGGCAATCCCAATATGTCAAGTCTGGTGCGAGGTTGGCGTCGATGAAGAAGAACAGCGGGTGTCGCACCAGTAGTCGCGTGAGGCGTACAGCGATATACTTGCAGGTAATCAAGCATGGCTGTTCGTACGTCACGACGTTCAAGCAGGGCTAGTTGAATGTACGACTTCAGCACCCTATTGAATCTTTCCACCAAGCCGTTAGCTTGTGGGTAATACACGGAAGAGTTGTAGTGCGTTATTCCACGCTCCGTGAGAAACTCGTCAAAGCTTGCTGAAGAGAACTGTGGTCCATGATCGGATACAATACTACGTGGGTAGCCTTCTCGCGCAAAAAGTTCAAGTAAAAACTTCTTCACTGTAGAAGTGGTCGCATCTCGCACGAACGCCACTTCAGGCCACTTGCTATAATAGTCAATGGCAGTAATTGCATAACGGTAGTCGGCCGAAGCTTGCGAGAATGGTCCCACAATGTCGATGGCAATTTTTTCCCACGCCGCGTCAGGAAGAGGAACAGGTTGCAGTGGCGCTGGAAAGGTACGTGCGGACTTGTCACAAGACTGGCAAATCACGCATGTGCGCACCAGTTCTTCAATGTGACTATCCATGCATGGCCACCAATAGGACTCTCTCAGGCGAGCTTTGGTACGACTAATGCCTGGGTGTGACTCGTGGGCCAGATCCATAAGGCGGCGTGTCAAAGTTGCAGGCACGACAATCCTGTCACCCCGGCATAGGATATCACTTACGACAGAGAGTTCAGCCTTCACGTAAAAGTAAGGTAGCAATTCTTTTGACAGTGATTTCTTGTCAGGCCAAGAAGTAGTCGTGAAGTGCTTAACTTCACAGATAATCTGATCATTGGCACTTGCTTCTTGAAGTTCTGGCATGGTAACTACGGGAGACAACAAACAGATAAATTCCTCTTCTGGTGCATCGCGGATTAAACTCTGGACGGGTAGCCTGGAGAGAGCGTCAGCCACGACGTTTTCGCTACCTTTCCTGTATTCGACGGTATAGTTGTAGCAGAGCAACCGTGAGGACCAGCGCGCAATCCTTAATGGTCGGTGACCGGTGCCTTTCGTCGAAAGGAGCGTAACCAGCGCTGCGTGATCCGTTCGTAAGATGAAAGGTCGTCCCCATAGATAAACGTGCCAGTGTTCGCAAGCCCAGACGCAGGCAAGGGCCTCACGTTCGCCGACTGAGTATTTCCGCTCATGCGGTTGAAGTGTGCGGGAGGCGAATGCGACAGTTTGCAGTGAGGTCCCGTTGTCCTGCTGAAGTACTGCACCTAATCCATATCCTGAAGCATCAGTTGTAACGAACACAGGCAAGTGAGGATCGAAAAGATGAAGCACTTCGCAAGATGTGAGCAGAGATTTCAGGCGCTCCAAACTGCTCTGTGCTGCCGCACTCCAAACGAAAGAGGCTTGTCCTCGTAGCAAGGCGCGCATTGGCTCGACAACATCCGAAAAATGAGGAATGAACTTGGAATAGAAGCCTGCAAGCCCCAGTAGCGAGCGGAGTTCGTTAATATTTGTAGGTGATGGTGCCTTTGTTATCGCCTCAATGGATGACATCAACGGAAATAATCCTTTGGCGCTCACAACGTGACCTAGAAAAGTCAACTCTGCCACGTCAAAGACACACTTGTTGTTGAGCCGGAGGCCAGCATCAGAAAGACGTTGCAATACAGCGCGCAAGTTTCCCAAATGGTCCTCTCGGGATCGCCCATACACGATGATGTCATCAATGTAAAATAGGACACATTTGCACCCTTTCAAGATCATGTGCATCATTTTCTGGAACGCTGATGGCGCCGACGCCAGTCCGAAGCAAACCCTCTTGAAGCGAAATAGTCCATCGTGAGTGATGAACGTGGTAAGGTCACGGCTCTCTGAACTGAGCGGTAACTGGTGATATGCAGAAGCTAAGTCTAGCTTCGAGAAACGCTGTGCCCCAGCCAGGCTGTTCAGGAGCTCCTCAGTTTGTGGCAAAGGAAAACTGTCTACTACCACAGCTTTGTTTGGCTCCCGTAAGTCAACACACATGCGAATCGAGCCGTCTTTTTTTCTGGCTACGACAATAGGGGAGACCCACTCAGAAGAGTCGACACGCTCAATGATGCCCTGAGCTTCTAATTTCTGAACTTCTGCCGAGACTTGCTCGCGAATGACAAGTGGCAGTCGTCTCAGTTTGCTGGCCACCGGTTGTACAGACGCGCGAACTCTGACCTTGTGAGTGAAACCTCTCACAGTTCCCAGCTCTTTTGCAAATAGGTGCTCAAACTCAGAACGTAATTCTGGAGGTAGCACAGGAGTTTCTTGCGTCATTAGAAGACACCTGAGCGGTGACCCTTGGATCTTCATATCCAGAGCAGCGATGCCGTCTAATCCCAGAATGGTTGTTCCCCCAGGCACAACGTATAGTAGAACAGAAGTGCATCGGCCGTGAAATGAGGCAGTAGCAATGAAGCATCCTTGTATAGGAATTGCTGCCTTCGAATAATCGAGAAGCTGGACGGATGTAGACTTCAGTGGATACGCTTTAGAAAAATAGCGTTGGTAAAGTTCTTCGGCCAGGATCGAAACCGATGATCCTGTATCGATCAAAAATGGTACAGAAATTCCTTCTATTTCCAACGCTGCGTAAATTCCCTTCTTACGGCTCCAGATCTGACAAACACTTAAATGGTCGTCTGGATCAGCTGTATCGTTACCTTCCGCTACATGCTGAACATTCTTCTCAAACTTCCGCAATGACTTGCACACCTTTTCAAGATGGCCAATTTTCTCACATTGTCGACACCTATGCGCTTTGGCCTTGCACAGAGAGCTATTTGCAAGGTGTGCCGTAGAACCACAACGATAACATACTTGCTCTTTCGGAGATATGCGACTTTGACCGTGCATGTTATAGCAAGTACATGTGCTACAATGCCGTTCTCTGTGATTTGAAGTATCTTTTACACGATGAACTTGCAAGTCATTTTGTGCAAGTTCTCTTGCTTCATTAGTCGCTTGATCATGCTGTTTGGCAATGGTAAGAGCCTTAGAAAGCGTGAGAGACTCTTCCAGCAGAAGGCGTTCACGTAAGTATCCACTTGTGGTTTTCTCTATGAGCTGGTCGCGTATCATGTCGTCCGTTAGATCACCGAAATTGCATGCTCCTACAAGACTTCTCAGCGCGGTGACGTAATCAGCCGCAGTCTCACCTGGGGCCTGCGTACGTCGACGGAAACGGTGACGCGCTGCAGTGACGTTCGACGTGGTTTTGAAGTGACCTTCCAGCGTCGCGATGGCGCGGTCGAACACATCAGGACTAGGGGACGTCAGTGTACCTGCCGCAGCGCTCGCAGGCACGAGGCACGGGTCGTCAGTAGTCGTCAGAGTCTGGAAGATACGTTGTCCTTCCAAGCCCAAGCAGTTGAGCAGGATCGCCTTCCGACGAATGGCAGGTAGGTCGAAGGCGCCCGAAGCAACCATGTAATTCTTGAAAGCCTGGATCCATTGCTCCCATGGAATGTCCGGGTGTCCAGGTGACGACAGGAACGGAGGTGGCGGCTGTAGCCCCGAAATACTCATCGTAGAAGATGGTAGGCAATAAACGAGGGCACAGATGAGGTTCAGGCCGGTAGCACATGGGCTGGTGAATCCTCGTCGCCAAAATATGTTACATCGTACATAATGAATAGCACAGCATAAACGGAGACATCCTGTTTATTCCATCTTCTTCTTCTCTCCGTGGCGGCCACCGAGCGCGTGCCACCGCACAGCGCTGTAGTCGGTAGCGACGCCTTATACCACAATCCCGATGCGCAACCTAGGCGCTCTACCAGGCGTATGAAGTGGTCGCGTCAACTGGATAAATACGGTTTCATACGGACGACGTGTACGACTTCGGGTAAATGATTTCGACGCTTAGAACTACAGTCAGTGTCGGGAACAACTTCATAGTTCACGTCGTTCAGGCGTCGCGTGACGCTGTATGGGCCAAAGTATCGTCTTAGAAGTTTTTCTGACAGTCCACGTCGACGTATCGGAATCCAGACCCAGACCTTGTCGCCTGGTGTGTAGCTAATAAACTTGTGTCGGGGGTCGTACCGTTGTGCATCTTGATGCTGTTGATGACAGATGCGCACACGCGCGATCTGTCTGGCTTCCTCGGCGTGCTGAGTGAATTCTTCGGCGTCCACGTGGATGTCGTCACACTCATGCGGCACCATGGCGTCCAACGTTGTCGTGACTTCGCGACCATAGATCAGACTGAACGGCGTCATTCCAGTGGTTTCTTGTCGAGCGGTATTATAGGCAAAGGTCACGTACGGCAATATCTGATCCCAGTTTTTATGTTCCGTGTCAACGTACATGCTGATCATGTCTGTGAGGGTCCTATTGAGGCGCTCTGTCAGTCCGTTTGTCTGCGGATGGTAAGCAGTTGTTCTCCGGTGAGCTGTACCGCTGAGTCTGAGAACCGACTCCAAAAGTTCTGCGGTGAAGGCAGGTCCTCTGTCTGTGATCACTGCTGTCGGAGCGCCATGCCGAAGGACGATGTTTTCGATGAAGAACTGAGCGGCTTCTGCTGCTGTGCCGCGCTGCATAGCTTTAGTCTCCGCATAACGGGAGAGGTAATCGGTGGCCACGATTATCCATCTGTTACCTGTTGTGGAAGTTGGAAAGGGGCCCAGGAAATCCATTCCAATCTGGGTGAACGGCTTCGCTGGTGCTAGGACTGGATGTAAAAGACCGGCTGGCTTGCTAGGAGGTGCTTTGCGTCTTTGGCAGTCGGTGCAAGTTCGCACGTGATGGTTAATATCAGCGGGTAACTTTGGCCAGTAGTACTTGCATCGCAGTCGGCACAATGTTCGGGTGTAGCCTAGATGACCAGAAGTTGCTTCATCATGGCACGCTTCCATTATTTCTTTTCGAAGAGAGGCAGGCACGACGAGCAAGTGCGGGTTGCCGGTTGGTGAGAAGTTTTTCTTATAGAGAACATCGTTTCGCAAGCAAAAAGATGGAAGTCCTCTGGCAAATAACCACGGCACGTCCTTACGGCGTCCTTCTAAATATTCAATGAGTGGTAACAGCTCGGGGTCACTGCGCTGCTCCTGTGCAATAGTGGCCGTGTTGACGACTCCCAAGAATGCCGCGTCGATGTTTTCGTCATCACGAGCGACAGTCTCCACTGGCGACCGTGAGAGACAGTCGGCGTCGGTGTGCCGCTTCCCAGATTTATAGACGATGGTCATGTCGAACTCTTGAAGTCTTAGGCTCCAGCGCGCCAAACGGCCAGATGGATCTTTAAGGTTGGTGAGCCAGCACAAAGAGTGATGGTCGCTAACAACCTTGAAGGAGCGGCCGTACAAATATGGACGAAATTTGATGACCGCCCACACCACGGCGAGACACTCCTTCTCGGTAGTCGAGTAGTTCTCCTCCGTGCGAGAGAGAGTTCTGCTGGCGTAGGCTATTACTCTTTCACAGCCGTCTTGCCACTGCACCAGAACGGCACCCAGACCTACATTGCTGGCGTCAGTGTGAAGTGCTGTAGGGGCTTCCTGGTCGAAGTGCGCGAGGACTGGAGGTGTTTGCAGGCGTTGTCGTAGTTCATTGAACGCCATTTGCTGTTGTTCACCCCAAAAGAAGGGGACGTCCTCACGTGTGAGTCGTGTCAATGGCGCCGCAATAGACGAAAAGTTCTCAATAAATCGCCGGTAATAGGCACACAACCCTAAAAAGCGTCTCACGGCCTTTTTGTCGCATGGTGCAGGAAATTGCGCTACGGCGTCTATTTTGGCCGGGTCAGGTCGAACACCCTCGTGACTGACGACGTGGCCTAGGAAGCTGAGTTCGTTAAAACCAAAATGACATTTTTCCGGTTTTAAAGTAAGGCCGGCCGAACGTATGGCTTGAAGGACGGTGAGTAAACGGCTGAGATGTTCCTCGAATGTTGCTGAGAATACAATAACATCGTCCAGATAGACCAAGCATGTTTGCCACTTCAGGCCTGATAGTACGCTGTCCATGAGACGCTGAAAAGTGGCTGGCGCCGAGCACAAACCAAAAGGAAGCACCTTAAATTCGTATAGACCATCGGGCGTCACGAAGGCCGTTTTTTCACGATCTCTCTCGTCGACTTCTATCTGCCAGTAGCCGCTTCGGAGGTCCATTGAAGAGAAATAGCGCGCATGACGCAGCCGATCGAGTGAATCGTCTATGCGGGGCAGTGGATAGACGTCTTTCTTCGTGACTTGGTTCAACTTGCGATAATCAATACAGAAGCGCAAGCTGCCGTCTTTTTTCTTGACCAAAACCACGGGGGACGCCCAAGGACTTTTCGAAGGTTGTATGACGTCATCCGCGAGCATCTTGTGTACTTGCTTCTGAATCTCCTCGCGCTCTTTCGGAGACACACGGTAGGGGTTTTGCCGAATCGGTCGCGTTTTGTCTTCAGTAATGATGCGGTGCTTGGTCAATGGTGTTTGCTGTACCTTTGACGTACGCGAAAAGCAGTCTTTGAATTGGTTTATGAGTTCAAGCAGGCGCTTCCTATCGGAGGGCGGTAGCGTGGAGCAGATGTCCACCTACAAAGTGGTTGAGGCGGGGACAGTCGCGTCATCTGGTTGCAAAGTAAAACGATCCCCAGCTTCGCCTACATCGTCGTAGTAGGCAATTGCGGTACCCTTCTGGATTTGACGGCGCTCGTTGCTGAAGTTTGTGAGGAGCACTTCTGCCTGTCCACCAGTATGCGCCAGGACGCCCCTCGCGATGGAAATGCCTTGCGTGAACAAAAGAGTGACTATGTGCTCCGCTATCACATCTTTATAGCAAGGACACCCACTGGACACCGACACAAGGCAGCAGAATCTCGGTGGGAGTGTCACATCGTCGGCTATTCGCAAACGGCCGCGCGGTTCTTCACTGCTGTTGTCGGCATAAGAATGAGCGCAAAACGTCACCATACGCTGAGGGATGTTGATAACAGCACCATGATCTTGAAGAAAATCCATGCCCAAAATTAACTCTTTACAGCAGTCTGGCAACAGGACGAAAGTGGCCACGAAGCTAGAATCTCCGATGCGAAGTCTTGTGGTGCATTTACCCGTGGGTGTCATCAGCTGACCACCAGCACTCCTTATGTGCGGCCCTGTCCACGGAGTCTTGACCTTTCTGAGGCGGTCGGCGAGCTCTTGTCGCATGATGGAGAAGTCGGCGCCAGTGTCGACCAGTGCTGTAACGTGATGTCCGTCAATGAGAACGCTGAGATCGGCACGTACAACTTCATCAGCATTATTATTCGTCGTCGTATTCATCGTCGTTGTCGTCATATCTTCTTGCGATGATTGGGGGAACTTTTCAGTGTGTCGACGATTGGCAACCTTGCCCCCCGAGGTCGCATCAGTTAGTTTCCCCGGCGCGGGCTTGGCGAACGGCCTCGGGTGACGTCCGCGTAGCTCTGAGGGAAGTCACGGTGACGCGCAGGTGATGGAGATCGCCAGCAACGCGGTGGGGTTGCTTGAGCAGGCGATAGTTGATCGGCATCGTGGGCACGACGATCTTCGGAGCGGAAAGAAGCGGGACGAGAAATGTTCCCGAACCCAGAATCGCCGTGACGGCAATAGCGGGCAATGTGACCAGGTTCTCCGCAGCGGTAGCAAATAGGTCGACGGTCGGCCATGCGCCACAAGTCAGTTCGGCGAACTGGTGGTCGTCTCGTAGAATCTCGTTGCCACCAAGGTACGGCAGTGGGTCGTGGCTGGAAGGGCGTCGCCACAAATGTCGGTGGAGGACGACGGACCAGATCAGCGTAGCTCGCTGGGTGTGGCTCAGGATTTGGCGCGGGTGGTGTAATGGCTTGCCTCAACTCCTGGCGGACGATTTCGGCAACAGATGCGACTGGCGGTTGGGCAGGGGGAACGCAGAGGGCCCGAAGTTCCTCACGCAGTATTTCTCTAATCATTTGTCGCAGGGAACTTTCGCATGCGGCAGTGCTCTGAGCTGCAGCACTTACTGCCGTGTGGTTCTGCAGGCGGTCAAAGTGTCGGTGTCGTTGTTGCAGTGCGCGCTCGATGACTGTTGCCTCTTTTATGAATTCATCTACAGTTGTAGGTGGATTTCGTACGAGGCCCGCAAACACTTGTTCCTTAACACCCTGCATTAGGTGACGCACCTTCTTCGACTCGGGCATGTCAGGGTCAGCTCGTCGAAACAGACGGATCATACCCTCTGCGTACATGGCGGCTGTTTCATTGGGTTTTTGCACACGTGCCTCAATCACTTGCTGTGCGCGATCCCGTCGGTCCGAGTTCAAAAATGTAGCGAGGAGCTTTCGACGGAAGTCTTCCCAAGATTGGAATGTAGCCTCGCGGTTCTCATACCACGTGCGAGCGCTATCTTCCAGTGCGAAATATGCACGGCCAAGTTTGTGCTGTTCGCTCCAGTGGTTGGACACAGCGACCCGTTCGAACTGTTCGAGCCAGTCCTCGACATCCTCGTACTCTTCCCCACGGAAAACTTCAGGAACGCGAGGATGTTCAAGAGTTACCTGCGAGGGAAGAGTGGTCTGCGATGGCGGGATAACCGTGGATGTCGTAGGAGCTGTCATGCTGGAAAGAGGCGGAACAGGTGCGGACTCTGGACTTAGGCCTAGTAGGCGCCGACTGAATCGATGCACTGGAGTCGTGACGAGGGGCTGAGTCTCTGGACTAGATGAACGGGTCCGAGCAAGACTGTCCTGCATCAGGTTGTAGGCCCCAGCAGCTCCACCAGTGTCACGACGTCGAAACAGAGACGCCAGAAGCAGGTAAGTTCTTTTAATAGAACGCGCAAACGAGTTCTTCTTTTTCATCCATTTCGTTGTACTTCATGGCACATGCACAACTGTCATTGTCTTTCTTTTCGTAAAGCACGTGACAATATCAGCAGAAGTATATGGGCAGAAGTATATGGGCAGAAGTATATGGGCAGAAGTACCATCGTGTTGAAACGTCACTAGCGCCATCAAACATGCATGTGCTGCGTTGGGGCGTGAGCGAAAAAAAGACAACGACGAAGTTGAGCGAGACTCGCGGACCTGTGCGGAATGCGGTTGATTGAGCTTCAGTAAATTATTCTATATTTTCTACTACACCGCCTATTACAGACACATACGTACCCAAACCTTGCCACGCTTCACGTTTATTATCCCGATGTATACCCCAGCGACACATGCCCATCATGTGGACACAAAGCGACACTCGCACACATGCTTTGGGAGTGTAGAACAACTCCTCCCGACTCTACCTCAAGCAAGTTGGAGAGGTCCCTCAGGAGCTCTTTTCTCGCCGACCAGCAATGGGCCGTCCAGCAGGCCCACGAAGCGGCCGCCAGGTACTCCCTGTCGGTCCCTACGTGGGAGACGCCCGCTACGCGCTAAGCGCGTCCTGCAGGACTGAAATAAAGTTTTTTTCATTCCATTCCATTCCCATGTGTTCAGCCGCGTCAAAGACAACACTCGCAAGTGAAAACTTTCAAATGAATCAGGGCGGTTTTAACCTCAAGTATCTAAATTTATGATTTATTCTAACCTAAAATTCATTATTCAAACAATTTTATGTGATCACTTTTACATATATATTATTTGTTTCTTGGCCAATTTCCCATATCCACTTTCATGGGAATCGCCGAATTAAGCTACACCGAAACAGCTATAGAAAGAAGGAGCGAGACAAGCTGTCCCTGTGTAGGTTAATTTCGCGCTTCCAACGAACTTGGATTCATTTCAACCTACCCGATCTGCATGCTTATTGATCCCTCAGTGTGGGTGTGGGCTATAAATTAAGCGCATGATGATGATCATCATCAACCACCACCCATTGCCAGTGACTTTAATTCATGACGAAGAAGAGCCAGCGCGCGCCTCATCAAATTTCTTATGAATATTAATTTATACTTCAATTCACTATAATAGTTAGCTCTGGCTTATATAGAAAAAAATACTAAAAATGATTAACTACTCAGCTAATCCCCTGTATTCGGTATGAACGACCAGAGGAAGAGAAGAAAAACAAAAGACAACAGTTCGCGAGCCCACATGATCAATAACATTTCGTATTTAAATTCGCTTTATTAGTCAGCTCTAGCTTATAGCAGTAGTATACTAAAGAAAAAAGAAACTGCAAAAATTGCCTACTACTCGGCCAATCCCCTGCATTGGGTATGAGCCATCGGAGAAAGAGGAGAAGAAGAAGAGCCCGCCTGCGTCACCGCACCCGTCGACCGAAGAGCAGCTACAGACGCCTCGCTCCTTCTGCCGCCTTCTAAACACTCTCGTCGTTCACCATGGCCAACCGCGCTACCGCAGAGAAGCGGAAGCACTCAGTAGGGTCGAAGAAGTCTTCCAGCTCGTCCAGTACAGGAAAACGAGTAAGTGCATGCAGGGATGCCGTAGTGAAGACAGACGCGGCAGATAGATTGTCGAATACCCTTGTGAGCTTTTACCAATTTTCGTAGTTCTTACAGTTTTCGCTCAGCTCAGCGAACCGACTACTACCTCCTGTTCGGACCCTTTCTTCCTATGCTTTTTCTCTCTCCCCATCTAGCCGAATAGTGCGAGCCGTTAACTCAGCTTGTCATTTTTCGAAATTACGGGTCCAAAGCTGTGGTGGAGGGGGACTAGATTGGCACAGTACAGTACAACTTAGCCACACGGGCAAAGTTGTGGCATTCAACGGCCGGTAATAACCTAACAAAAATTAAGGCATTTTCACTTAAATGCTGCCAAGCTCAAAAAAAAGAGGGAAGCTTGGTAGCCTTATTTATATCTGTTTTGATTCTAATTATGACTGGGTTTTTCTAGATGAAAACCTACGAACAGGGCCCCCGTGCAGGAGCTTCAACGTCTTGCTTTTATGGGAACACTCCTTGCCGCGATGTCCAGTTTAATTGTCATCTGTTCTTTTTCGACCAGACGGCTTCCGTGCGAATCTCCCCTTCACATTATAATCTGGCAACACCCTTTCATTGTATACCTTTGTTTTATGAGCACCGAAGTAGGCTCCGTCGCTGTCGAAACAAGAGGGCGACCGAGCGAAATGTGCTTACCAGAAAAATCGCCGTGTTTACAGGACAATAAATTCACTGTTTATTATTAATTTAACGCAAATTGGTTGATTTACTACGCAGGATCTGACACGAAAAAAATTTCGAGACATTGATTGATATACTACGCAGGATCTGACACGAAAAATATTTCGAGACAGAGAGTAGTCTCACGAGATTTTTTTGCTGTCTCTCTTCAACGCTCTATTTGTGGTTAACGAAATATGGCCCATATAGTGTTTCCATCCATCCGTCCATCCATCCATCCATCCATCCATCCATCCATCCATCCATCCGTCCGTCCGTCCGTCCGTCCGTCCGTCCGTCCGTATGTATGTATGTATGTATGTATGTATGTATGTATGTATGTATGTATGTATGTATGTATGTATGTATGTATGTATGTATGTATGTATGTATGTATGTATGTATGTATGTATGTATGTATGTATGTATGTATGAAGAGCGAGAAGTGCCGCCAACATGTCAAGTCTAAGAACTGCTTTTCTTTTTGTTTCACGTCAACAAAAGGGTCACGGCCCCCAACCGCATGTTGGAAAGCCGAATCTGACGAAAAAGGAGCTCAACGAGAGAGAGTCCAAGTCGTCGACGAAAGATGTTACGGCAGCTGCAACCCCTACAAGCATGGCAGAGGTGAGTCACGCGAGAATGCATGTAAAATCTCGCATGCACCGCCATTTACGTATTTGTCTAAGACGACTCGAAGGCATACTTTGAGAGGCAAAGGCGCAAATTTTCAATTACACTGAAAAGATTGGTGTTTTGTGTGTTGCTGAAGTGATGTTCCCGAACGTGTACGCAAATAGCGATGGAGTTATTTGTGTCCTACATTCACCATCCCACTGGAGCACAGGGCGTTCTTTCTCACCTTGTTTTTTCTCTTTATTTTTTCCCGTTAACAGAAAACTCGATCAACGAGAAAACGGAAAGGTGAACTGACGTCGACTATGAGGTATTCCACCGTTGGAAGTGTAACCGTACCTAGGGTGAGTCGGCTGCACGAACTTATGCACACCACGGGAAGTTGGTTTTCAGCTTGTTGGTGAAGATTCATAGCTCGAGAATACTTCACGGCGCAAGCTAAAACACATGCACTAAAGGAACATGAACTGGACAGGCGTTCACTTCAAATTGGTTTATTCAACAGGAGACATTTTTTTCCGCAGGGCTGTTTAAAAGTCCATAAATGACCTCCGATAATTTCTAACGTTTATAATAGAGACGCTTAAAGAGCCTCAGAATTACCTTACGATGAACAACGTCAAACACAGCAGCGCCAGGAGCCTGGGCCGCATCAGAAATTTTAAGATATTTCCTTCTGCTGTACAGGCCGTTAGGTAATCCCTAGCATTGGCCGTGACGTCAACGTTCACATCTAGCATGGTCAAGAACTAAATCAAGCTTTTTAACTGCCCGCAGGTGTGTGAGTTCACCGCTTTTCTTCGTCGCCTATTTTGGATCAGCTTTCCGTGTAACTGCTCTAATTACGGCTCCGATTTCACTATATTCTCGCGACTTCGGCGTGAGTCAAGGCGTGAGTAAAGCTAAGTGGGCGAGAGGCGAGACAGTGAACTGAATTGAAAGCCGGGTAGAAAGGAGGCGAGAATGGCTCAATCTATGACGGGAACGGAGCAGATGGTTTGGAGAGGAGAGCAGGACCGTGATTGGCTGTGCTGGCGAAAGAAGCCAACCAATGGTAGCGCACCCTCGAGCACAGGTGGTACTGATGAGAGAGGAGGGAGAGTGCACCCGCATGTCGACGAAAGCGGAGGAAACGTGCGCTGATGCTACCAGCTCCGCTGCCTAATCAGTTTTCGTGACAATAAGTAATTTCAAGAAGCGCATAGTTTGTCACGCAAGTTTCTAGACACGTGATTCAATGTGTGCTCGCTTCAGGGTTATGTCCAATCACCTGCGCATGATAAACGAAGAAACGGTACACAGTGTCTCCGAGATAACCATATGCTTTATTTGGAAAGCATTTCACCTCCAGTAGAAGAGTTGATAGCTGCGTCAGTACGCCACCTTTCTTTCTTTAGGACGATTAACTTCTATTGTTTTAGTGAAGATTATTAAAACTTCCTATAATGAAGAAAATTTCGTAGCTGAATGCTATGAAATAATACACCCCTTATGTAGTGCGCTCATTGTGATGCGTTGTCTCAAGAAAGCACGAGTTTCTCAGAATACTCATGAGCACGCTGATAAGTTCATGAGTGCGCTGATAAATCATTATCTTCGTCTCATCTACTCGTACAGACCTTTTCACAGGAGAAGGGAAAACGCCGCCATGCTGGTCTGCGCGCGAGTGTATAATGGCTGTCGCCATGGGAGTACAGGGGTCCCACCTATTTAGCGCAGCCAAGAAAACACTATGGCGGCACCCCAGGAGCTGTTTGTGAAAAGGTCTACACGTTGTCGTACAGATTGGCGCAGAGGGTACACTTGGGACCGTTGTGCTCGGCTTCAGGCAGCACGTCAACCACAGAATCAGTATATGCTTATTCACGTCAGTATGTCTTTAGCTGAGGTACAGCAAAGGAGAAAAACGACGAAAAACGCTTCAACTGCACAACCCAAAGCAAGTAAAGCAAGTTCGAACTAGTGCTGCCAAGTCTGAAAGCGGAAAGGGGCTGGGTGGCTTTACCAATTTATCTGTTCTCTGTTTCTATGTCTCTTCTGTGTTTATTTCTACTGAGCTCTTTCTTTGTCTTGCTCTTGGTTCTTATACTTACTTTTTGGGTTTCTTTGTCTCTCTCTGGACTCAAGTAAAAAGAAAAAAAACTGGGCAAGTGGATGTATATTATGTGTACTTGTTCGGTCGACCATCCAAATTATCGCATCTCACGCCGTTCAAATCGGCGCACCTGTTCTGAGAGCGAAGCTAACGATTAAGACGACGAACAAACGACCTGGTGGCCGAGCCATTGCATTCGCGATGACGATATATTTTGCGCATGGCAGACAGCTTACCCGAGCTTAAGCTGCTCCCCTGTTAAAGCAGCAGCATGATTTTTTTTTTTGACAGACTGGGTATTTTGAGCGCTTGTGTTAGATCATTTGTATGTCAAACCGTGTAAGCTCGCGATTATACACTGTACTAACATTGTTTTAGACGCTTTTTTTTCTGCCTTCAATGTCTAAAAGAGGCGTCGAATTCTAAAATTCACTGCGTGGTCCTGCTGAGGTGCAAACAATATTTTTTTCTATGCACGTCTTTGTCTTTAGGACAGCTCCAGGAACTGGGGTGAACTGTTTCCTGAGCCGGAAGGGATGCAGGTAAGCAAGGCCCTTATTTATGTATGTAGACTCTCTCTCTTTTCTCTCTGTCCCTATATATATATATATATATATATATATATATATATATATATATATATATATATATATATATATATATATATATATATATATATATGTCATTTTCACGCTCGACCATCTCCGATTTACCTGAGAAAATTCAGAATTACCTTCCTAAGTCCAAATATGTTTCCCAAAAAAATTTCTTGCGAAAAAAACATTCCATTACCACAAGCCTCATTTGAAACACGTTGCCAAAAAATACGTTCTTTTAATACTAGGTCAAGACAAGTTTTTACGTTTAGAACAATGGTTGGCGTTTTACATAAGATAAGTTTAACGAGCTTTTACGCTTTCGTGGATCTTTTTGTGTGACTTCAAATATAGAGAATTTCGTCCGTATTTGGGAATTTTTATAGAAAAAAATAGGAGAAATTGGACAGTTGACATTAGCATATTAACAAAATAGTTCAATAAAGACCAAAAATAGTTTCAAGTGTATACAGTGCGAAACAAATTTTACAGGTGGTGACAAAGTAGCAAAAATGTTCATTTTGGCACATCTTCGGCCGTTAATTCAGCCATGACGCAGTCCTACTAAAAATATGAGCAATAGCAGATTTAGTAGCAACCTTCATTGGTTACTCACTCAGAAAGCTTTATCAAGTTAATTTTTGTTTTAAGCGAGAAAAATATTTTTGAATTTTCATGTTACCACTCTCGGGATTCAGACGTGTTTATAGCGGTAAAAATGCATCCTAGCAGTAAGTACAAACTGCACGAACGTGGGTATTATCTGGACAACGTAATTAGCTTTGTCCCTGCCTATTTAAATTATTTACAAGGCGTTATTGCCACTAGTTAACGAGAAACGCGGGACCTCCCAGACAGGACTTAGCCACGTGTTGCAGTCCGCTGGCAGCCTGCGTATAGTATATATGTGTTTACGCAGCACCGGGAAGTTGTACCGATGTGTGCAACACACCACTACCTATAGGGTAACATTTAGAAGTACGAAGATCACAATAAAGCAAAGAGAAATTGAAATGAAAATCAAAACAAAAAAAGAAAGCGCCAGGCTTGCGCAGAATGCGCAGCACAGTCGCAGCGTAAGGTAGAAGAGCGACCTTTCAGAGCCTCATCTAAACACTCTTTGGGATTTCAGTTGTCATTTAAACTTTTCATGAGTCTTTTTTTTAATGGTCATGGATTGCGAAACGTTGAAAACGCGTCACCATAGCCGGACGGATTTAAATTAAAACATTATCAGCACCTTCGCATCATTACAAAAAAGGGAGATAAAGATGTTGAAATTCTTCCAGAAATGGTGAAGTTTCATTTATGGTCCCAATATCGAAGCATCTCTAACGTGTCTAGGATACAGCATGCAGCTATCGCAGGTTACTAAGATACTCTTCGATGACTCTTGTCTCCAAATCCTCGCAATCTAGGGCCCTGAAAACCTCTTGTAAGCATACGGTGAATAGCATTAGAGAGATCCTGTCTCTCTGCCTTACACCCTTCTTTATTGTGATTGTGTCACTTTCTTTATGGAAGATTATGGTGGCTGTGGATTCGCTGAACATTTATTCTATTATGTTCATGTATAGGGTTCGTCGATGCCTTGATTCCGTAGTGCCAGCATCACTGCTGATGTCTCGACTGAGTCAAACGCCTTTTTCTAATCTATGAACGCTATGTATAGGGGTTGGTTGTATTGTGCGAATTTCTTTATCACCTGACTTATGGTATGAACATGGTCTATTGTGGAGTAGCCTGCACGAAATCCTGCTTGCTCTTTTGGTTGATTGAATTCTAATGTCGCCCTAAACCTTTTAGCTATTACTTTTGTGAATTACTCGTACAGAACGGACAGTAAGTTGATCGGCCGGTAATTTTTCAAGTCCTTGATGTCTCCTTTCTTGTGGACTAAGATGATGCTGGGGTTCTTCTAAGATTTTAGTACCCTTCCTGTGAAGAAACACTTCGTACATAAGACGGTCAGTTTTTCTAACACAATTTCTCCGCCATATTTCAGCAGGTCCATTGTTACGTTATATCCTTCCCAACGGTTTTGTCTGTTTGCATTCCTTCTAGAGCTTTTATTCTCCTGTCGTTACTGGTAGGATGTCAAATTACTCTGGGCTATTATTGCTTCTTACGGTATCACCCTGCTTGTTTTGGCTTCTGTACAGCTCTCTGTAGAACTCATCCGCCACCTCGATTATCCTTTCCATACTGGTAGTGACTTTGACTTCCTTGTCCTTTAGTGCATGCATCCGATTTTTGCCTATATGAAGAAGCTTGCCTTCACAGCTTTCAGGCTTTTTGCGCTTTCTTCCACATGTTTGATTCTCTCCGTGTTATACCGTCCATTATGCCTATTGATTAACTTCGAAATCTCTGCTAGCTCTATTTTGTCTGCTGCATCTGGCCTCATTTTTCGTTTACCATTCTACGTCATTGAGCTCACCGCAGATGCAATTACTAGTACGTGGATCTGGATCAAGAATAGTCAGCACTGCTTACTGCTATGTTAGTTTGCCGGAGTTTCAATGTTTAATAAAAACACCAACAAAGTACTATGCAGCCTCAAGGCAGCACCAGTCTTTTCTTTACCAGTTAGAATACTTTTCGCGTTTAATTTTTCATGCACTAAAAACGTCCGCGACATGTACACTCAGCGTAAAAATCGCATAGAAGAAGCCGATTAGTTCGCAAAACACAAGCACGCAAGTGGACAGGAAACGTCAATGTAGGACTGCTATACCCTTCGAAATAAGCAAAACTTCGACATTGGGCGCTTTTTGAATCCGACAATATCAAAATTGAGTAAGACACAAAGAAGTTACGGCAGAATAAAATCTTGAGTGGGAGAGTCAAAAGTTCTAAGCCTCACCTTCTTCTGTTTTTTTTTCCTAGAAATATTGAGTTTGCTAAGATGAGAGAAAATCAGATGAGCTACGACTAATGTGAAGTTGAGGACTGATAAGCAGTTATGTAGTATTCTGCCGCTCTAAGAAAGTGCAATAGAACCAATACTACTAAGGAATAGCGCACCAGCCTAGCTGGCAAAAGGTCCACTGCTCAAATGCCGCTGCCGGGCAATTCCCAACCATATATTCAAATATAACGCGAGACGAGGCAACCATAAAAAAATGTCTGGGGTGTGACCTCAGTGGCCACCACCTGCCTTCAATGCACTCCCTCACCAGAGCATAATTGGCCATCCTGGTAGTACTTCGCCACCCCCTCCCATGACATTACCAATTAGCCCTCGGCCCTCAGTCTTTAACGGCTGCGAACCAACTGTCCAAGGCGGCGGTCAGAACTGCGACGCAGCGAAAGGTGCTATGAATCTTTGGGTCCGGACAAGCCGCCATTGAAATCTGACTACGTTTAACGCTAGAACGCTATCTAGTGAGGCTAGTCTAGCTGTGCTTTTCAAGAAATTAGAGGGTGTTAAATTAGATGTAATAGGTCTCAGTTAGGAAGACACATGAAGCTTATATAGTGCTAATGAACGGACACGTCCTATGCTACCGTGCATTAGTTGAAATAAGATAACTAGGGGTGAGGCTCCTTATCTACTAGAATATCGCTATAAACATAGAGGAATACATAGCATCAGTAAGAAGGTGGCAAATATCGTAATTAAGTTTAACAAAAGGTACAGGATGAAGGTGTCACAGGCCTATGCGCCTACATCCAGTCATAATGATCATTTAGTGATATCCTTTTACGAAGACGTATTATCAGCAATATTGGTGGGCGACTTTAATGCCAAAATAAGCAAGAAACAGGCCGGAGACCACGCAAGGGGAAGCATGGCATTGGCTCTAGGAATGCCAGAGGGGAGTTATTAGTTGAGTTCGCAGAACGTAATAATTTACGGACCCTGAGTACCTTCTACAGAAAACGAGCTAACCGTAAATGGAAAAGGCGGAATCCGAATGGCGAAACTAAAAATGAAATGCACTATATTCTGCGTGCATGCTCGGGCATTGTACAGGATGTAGATGTAGTTGAAAAGATCCGATGCAGCGACCACAGAATGGTAAGAGCTTGAATTCAACTAGACCTAAAAAGTATACAGACATGAACTGATACACAATTAGCAAGTCAATTAATGAGCGAACGATGAGATGGAAAGTACAGGAATTCAGAGTTTCACTTTTCAATAAATTCGCGGCTCTAAACGAGGTAACTGACGTCAGCATTGACACAATGAACAATAATCTGACTAGTATAATCAAAGATTGTGCAATGGAACTCGGAAGTGAAGTCACCAGACAGAACACTGGCGAAGTATCTCAGAAAACAAACATCTCATTAAAAAACGACAAACTATACAGTCATTACAATAGGCAAATATTGCACAGAAAATATCCGACAGCGGCAAAATAGAGAGAGCGCCTCGAAAGGCCACGGAAACCAACTTCTATGCGAGGTCATGGGGTCCTTGTCGAGTTAAAAACGCAGTGTTTGTGAAGACTATTACATTACACATGCACCCTCCATCCAAGCCTAACAAAAACTCGTATACTGTTTGTTTCAAATGGTTCACTTTACAAAATTTTTAAATTCACCGATTAGCTAAGTGACAATCAGCTACGCGACAACATCTTCTTATTTATTATTTTCTAGAGTACCATCATGTCCCGCTACCGAATGAAGAGAACACAAGTGATCATCATCGTTGCCTCGACAACGCTGTTCATCGCCTGCGCATCCCTGCTCATATTCCTCGTGTGGGCCTTTACTCGACCCACGATACAGTTCTGCAATACGCCCGATTGTCTAAGACACATTCTCGAGCTCCAGAAGGCAATGAACACCAGCGTCAATCCGTGCGAGGACTTTTACAAGTTCACGTGCGGCTCCTGGAAGCCAAATAACAATGAAAAGTCCATGGTGGCGCGAATCTTCGAACAGTCGACCACAGATGCCATCGAAGAGATGGAGGAAGGTTCCAGAGAGAAGGCCGTGGTGCCCAAGGCCCCGGACTACTACAGAAGCTGCATTCATCGACGCGAAATGACGCCCGCCGAGGTCGGAGTGTTCATCGACTTCAAGCATCAGCTCGGTTTATTCTGGCCGGAGAAGCCGCAAGTGGCCATAGACGCTCTGCTGCCGTTGCTGAATATGACAATAACGTGGAACATCAATCTCCTCTTCCACCTCAGGGCGCTTCCCGCCTACAAACAAAGGCCGCAGACACTGTATATCAGGCGAGGTATATTGAACATAAACTGGCTGGACGCCAAGTGGACACCTCTAACATTTGCCGAATCAGTCAGAATTCATTGCCGCATTCTTGGGGTCGAGGCACCATCCTCCTCGAGCATCCAAGAGCTCAAGAACACAGTGGAAGACATTATAAACGCCGCCCTCAAAGTACCACCGGACGCCACGAGCGACACGCAGTTCACGCTCAAGGAGATCGCGTTTCTGATGCCCAATCGCGCGAACGACTGGCTCAAGCATCTGAACATTCTGCACCGACCCCAGTTCAGGTGGACACTCGACAGCCCCGTGGCGCTGGAAGACGACGCAATACTGCAGAACCTTAACGCGCTGCAGCAGAAGTACAAGAACAAGAAGGAGACGCTCCTGGAAGGCTTCGCATTCGTGTTCGTACGGACGACCCTGTGGCTGTTCGCGGGGAAACCTGAAATGCGCTACGGGACAGACCCCGAGGCGAACCGCAACTTCTGGAAGCGGGCTTGCCTATCATACACGACGGCAAACTTCGGTCTTCTCGTTGCAGTCCAGCACATCTACTCGCGCTACACTCCTAGCGTGCGCGCCGATCTTAAACGTTTCCATCACACAATACAGGAGGCGCTGAAGCAGGAGATCCAAGACGCCTCATGGATCGATGAAATCGTCAAGAATAGGGCGACGGTCAAAATAGACGAGCTGACGCTTAACGCGATGCCGGATGAGAGCTTCTTTACTGACACCGATCTGGCTCGGCTGTACCGCGACTTCCCCACTATCGGTTCGTCGTTCCTGAGCAACTACATTGCCGTAGCAACCGCCTACCGACTCCTCATCGGCCACGACAGCTTCATCAGCGTCTACTCTAAACAGCTCGGTGGAGGCGCGCCCAGCCGATATAATTACTATTACAACATCGCTTACATGTCATTGGGCGCCATGGAGCCTCCTATTCTCTACCTGGACGGTACCATGGCCATGACGTACGGCACCTTCGGCACCCTTATCGCCGAATGCTTGGTCCGCTCTTTCGACAAGCGAGGCGTCCTCGTCAACGACTTGGGAAGGAGAGAGCAGTGGTGGGACTCGCCGGCCTACACAGAGCGTATCAGCTGCGATTTCTTATCAGACTCGAAGACCAGTGGCTCTGACAATGGCGTCCGCAGTACACCGCCACCCGGCAGCCGCGATCCTCGAGAAGTGCGCTTCTCGGCCCTGTTTCCATTAGCGCCGGCGCTGACGACGTCGTTCATCGCGCACCGCAAAGCTATCGCCACGGACGGTTACGTCCAACGGCGTTTACACGGTCTGGACGACTTCGACGACGACCAGCTCTTCTTCCTGAGCTACTGCTTGACGACTTGCGCCGTCCACAGCAACGGCGAGCCTTGTAATGTGCCCCTGCGACAAATGGACCAGTTTGCCACCGCATTCCAATGCGAACTCGACACTCCTATGAACCCGCAGAAGAAGTGCACGTTTTTCGAATAACCGCGAGACCAATTGTTTGTTTCAGTTAGAATTGCTTATATTGGCAGCTTTTGTTCCGTTTCTTTTTTTCGTGGCGCAGCTTAGGTGTTGCTCCACGATGAGTTTTAAGCATGCAAAACTTGCCGCTGCGCCACTAAAGACAGTGGCTAAGGCAGTGCGAAGCAATATGTTGCCTTTAGAGACACGTGTTACCAATAACTTTGGCCATTTGTCTTCATGATTTCCTGGATGTCGCAGAGTGCGTAGGTTTTTTTTTCACTGCCCGATAATGTGAGTGCCGTACAGGCGCGGCTCTTGGAGGATAAGTCGGCCATGACTGGCAATTTACATTTCGTGCTTTTACAACCACATGCTTGTTGCTTGGTCGGCATCTGTGACTATATCCTTACATACTATTATCGGCGGCCTGCACATTTCATATTTTTTAGCAAAGACTGAATAAAACGCACGCGGAAGAAATAAGTGACTATATATGGTAATGATACGATGTTACACAATTAGTGCTTCTCCGATGTTTTTCATGTGTTTTAAGCAGCGACCACAAGGTGCTAACATTTTTTAAATACAATTTTCAGTGGTCATACTCAGAAAAAAATTTGCAGACTCCACGTGCATTCAGAATCGGTGATATGCGAAGCGCGAATGGCGATGTTGATATGTCACTTTAAAATCAGCACAGCGTTACGAGGTGGAGGTAAATGATGCCGTACATGTCTTCCATGTCATGATTATCAAGTTTGGATGTGTTGTTTACTTTCGTCATCTATTCACGTCACATGATACCAAATTTTGTATATGTGGAGCTAGCGAAACGGCCGCGAGCAGCTATAAGCGTGGTATGTTGTCATGTTCTTACATGACACGCATGTCAGGATTATCATGTTTACACCAGTCATATTTCGTCGTCCATGGACGTCCCGTAGCACCAAATTTGGTATAAGTGGAGCTTGCAAAACAGCCGGGAGCACTTCATGAAGGGCCCAATATACTCCAATGTAGCGGTCACGCGCGCGCACACTGGGTACAGCGAAGCTACGTTAGCAAAACACGATAACTCTTTAGTCTGACGCCAGGCGCAACCGGCGTCCGTTGGCGCGGCTCGACGGCAACCGGCGCGAAATGCGACATGTTGCATTTCGAGCCGATGCGTTACCTAAACAACACTGCGTCTCCCTTTTTTCGTGATGAGGGATGCGGGACGCGCTGAAACGCGCATGCGTCAAAGCAAAACAGCGCTGCGCGCGCCTGCGCGTATATAGCAGGACCGGCGCCTGGCGTGGCAACGCCGGCGTGATGCGACGAAATGAACGTCGGCGAGCACGCGCACCGCGTCACGTTGAAATCTATTGGCGCCTTGACTGGGCATGTAGTCATGTTCTCACTTGACACGCATCTCATGATTATCCAATTTGCACCAGTCACACACCTTCCTCATTCATTCGCGTACTGTAAAGCAAATTTGGTGGATGTGACGCTAGCGAAACGGCCGCGAGCGCATCGTGAGCGTGGCATGTAGTCCTGTTGTTACATGAAAAGGATGTCATGACTTTCATGTTAGGGTCTGTCGCTTGTGTTCGCCATCCAATCATGCCGTACCATACAAGTTTTGCAACATGCCATGTGAACGAAACTACCACAAGAGCTGCATTTATTACGATGAAATGTAAATCATGACATTCATGACATACATCTCATGGTTTTCATCTTATGACTTGTCAAATATGTTATGTCATACGAAGTTTGGTATTGATACCATTATCGAAACAGCCAGGAGAACTAAAAGTCATAGGCGGCTAGATAGATAGATAGATAGATAGATAGATAGATAGATAGATAGATAGATAGATAGATAGATAGATTTGTGGCGGGTGACTGCTACACACACCCATTGGGCGGGGGAACGCGCCGTTGTAATCCAAGAGGAGCCCGGGTGTTTGGTTTGGTCACTAGTGATTTTCTACCTATGGGGACGTGCCCCTTGGGTCACTTACGGTGCGCCTGTTTTGGGCCGTGTGATCAGGGCCTTGTTGAAGTCGTCTTGGCAGGCGCTGATGCTGGAGGGAGTGGGGTCCCTTTGTAATCCAGGCCACTGGGAGGCAGTGCTCGGTGACGGGTGAAATGTCCCGCATTCGCTGTAGGCCGTTGCGCCCTTCTGTAGTCCATCGTGATTAGTAGGAGGCGGGCTTTCGATTCAACGTCAGCACACTTGCGTCTGTCGCTACGATTAATCAAGGAACTGGTGCGCATTGGTTCTTTGCAGGACAGCGTGGTGCGGGAGGTCCACACACTTACAGGTGTATGCGCGCGGGAGGTGGCGTTCTCGCATTTTCCAAACCGGTTTCAAGGAAGCGCTGCCTGTGTACCAACCTCGCCCCCCCCCCTCCTCGTGGGCGCCTCGGGCAACATTGTTTTGCAGTGGCTAAGGAGGCGAGAAGTAAAACCGAGCCTTCGGGCTTGGTAGTCGCGCCATATTTGGGTGCTCTGTTGGCCCGGGACAGCATCATCCACTTATGGGAGGTCCTTCTTGCGAGGGCCGGTGGCCAACTCGGCCACTTTAAAGATGTGAGGAGAGCTTGCTGTCCTTTTGGGATTTGCAACCTTGGGGATGCTTGCGGGCAACCAGGAAGAGATGTCCATGCGCGGGTGGACATTCGCGGGTTGTGCGTCCCTGCCCTCTTGAGCACATGCCATGTACGCCAGGGACGGCGTACATGGAAGGGACCCTACTTCAATGGGGGGCCGGCGAAGACCCAACGTAAATAGGTACAGGAGAGAGCCTTGTACGGATCTCGTCTGGGAAGGTACCCGGCCCTTGTTTATCCGTGTAAAACCGGGGAGATACTTTATGGTGGGCTGAGACTTCTTGTGGCGCAGAATGGACGCCGGTCATGAACCGATTAAACCAGCCCACTCGGAGAACTCTGGGAACAAGGAGGCGCACCGCGTAGCCCAAGCTCTAACAAATCGGGAGGCGCGTGTTGCGGAACCATTCTTTGATGGTGAGTCACCGACTTCCTTTAACGACATCAGAAACTTTTACAAAAGTAATCGGCGCGTCCCTTTACTTGCCGATGAAGACCTCACGAGAGCGTAGGCCACGATACTCCACCGCATTCAATCTTGCTCTTTTTCTTAGTTTTTACCGGCTGGCGCCTAATGTTACATGCGGATCAGTGAACCCCGTCTGCCAGAACTGTTGCACCGAAGAATAGGTCACACAGGATCACGTATCGTGGGGCATCACAGCCCCACAATACGTTATCACCGCAAAATGCTCCTGCCAGCTCGCTCCTGGTGTGTGTGAGAGAAGCTCATAAAAACTTCTATTAAGGAGAAGCATGCTCGCTATTGCTGCAGGGCCGAAAGGGTCGCTGCCCGCCTGGAGCCACCTTGAGGACCACGCCTTCTCTGTCATTATTGGCACCTACCCTCTGCAGGGGGACCGGCCAAGAGTCGGGCGAATCGCATACTAGATTTATGATTTATATTTAGTAAGAGATAAAATAACTTATAGATGAATTTTTCAATGTAACGTTAATTATGAATAATTGTGAATAAAGCTGGTTCCTCTTATCTTCATTGTCTTTGCTGAGGCGGCCGCCGAGCACGTGCAATCTCCTGGCGTTGTAGTCAGCAATGTCGCCTGAAATCACACATCTCCTTTCGGGAGAAAAAGAGCAAAAAATTGCAATTTAATGTAGTCCTCGAACTTCCATGGTGTCTTCTTACAAGCGTTTCTTCTAAAGCGCTTAATATCAGGTTTGGTGAAATTTGCACAGTGTCTGCCGCGGGGTGGCTCAGGAAAGTTCACATTTTCACGATCATCCTCTCTTTATCTTCCAGGATGCGATAGGTCACTTATAGCTGTAGCTGCAGCAGAATGTTGAGTAGATATATAGTTCATGACGGCAGAGATGCGGGATCTTATTTTGCTGACAGTTGCAAGGCGAACAGGGGCTAACTTGGACGCGTTCTTGGTTCCACACGCGTCCATCTTCCACGAGGTATAGGCCGGTTCGCGCTTTTAAACGATTTTATATAGGGCGCAGAGGACCGTGAAGAAAGCTTCCCAGGAACGGCAGATAATTTAACCCACACATGAGCACGAACGACGAAGTTTGGTGCCTTAACACCATGTTTTTCGCCTCTATTAGACCTTGCTTGTTTGTTTTCGATGTGCGTTCACTACCTTTCAATCACCCTTGACGGGCCTGTGCTGAGGCATTGGTCTAGTCTTGTGCGAGGTTGTTGTTCATGAAGAACAGCACGCGCCGCTCCAACAGCCACGTGAGACGTACGGCGAGTAATCAAGAATGGCAGTTCTTATGTCACGGCGTTCAAACCAACTGTACGTGAGACTTCAATGCAATGTTAAATCTTGCCACCAAGCCATTATGCTTGCGGGTAGTGCACGGAAGAGTTGTATAGTGTAATTCCGCGTTTCGTGGGAAATTCTTCAAATTTTGCAAATGAAAACTGTTACCTGGTCGGATACTAGACCACGTCGGTCTCTCTCTCGTACACAAAAAGTTGTTAAACAATACGGGGGAAAGAACTGAGCCCTGACGGACACCGAGGGTTTGTTCGTGCTTCTAAGAAGAGAAGCCATCTTGAAAACGCTATAATATGCCACTTAGAAATGAAGTTCTTCTTCTATTGTTGAGAGGAGGCGCTGCGCTGCAAAACTCTGAATGCAGGTGACGTAGATATTGAGGACGAAGATCCAGCGTGCGAGGTGCCTCAGTTTTGGGATATTGCCACAGGGATGCTTTCAATGCCGTTTGCGGTTATATTCAGGCAACCAAGCGTATACCTTTGTGATCTTCAATCAAAAAATTATTATTTATTACTCCCCAGGGCAAAGTGAAGTAAACGCAGCTGAGTGGTAATCATAACACCTCACATCTCAAAATCGCTCAACTTGACTTTTTTTTCTCGTTTGCTCTTTTTTATGTGGTTTTCCTTACACTAGTCTTATAATACAAATTCATTACACATAGTTATAATGATCACAGAAAAACTGCACTACACTTTCTTGGCCGATCCCCCTGAGTGGGTATGAGCCATCATCCCAGGGAAACAAACGAACAAACGAATCCCCAACAGTGGGTATGCGCCATGGGCAATAGGTGAACAAGAACAAGGACGGCACGAGAACACGGTCCGCGAACCTGCCTGCCATTTTACACCACGTCGACTCAAGCGCAGCTGCGGACGCCTCGCTTCTTCAGCCGCCTTCCTAACTCTCCTGCCGTTCAACCATGGCCGTCGGTGGTGCACCAGAGAAGAGGAAGCGCTCAGTGGGGTCTTCTTCAGGCTCATCCACCAGTTCAGGGAGACGAGTAGTAAGTGCGGAGATGTCGCCGTAAAGATTCACACTCGGCACACAGACCCTAAGCCACTTTTGCAAACGTTCGCGGCTACTTTAGTTTTCCCCCAGAACAGCTAGCCGACCGGGACAGCTGGTTACGACCGCACATCTTTTACACATTCTTTCTCCCTCGTTCGCCTAATAGCGAATGCCACAAATGCGTGGCATCTTCGAAAAAGGAGCGTTTCAGAGGCGCGGTAACTATCTTAACCCCAGGAGCACATGATAATCGGCTACTACCTAAAGATGAAATCTCAGCACTGCCTACACGTCGGGAATATTTGTATTTATAAATGCTCCATCCATTACCATTTACGCATTTTCGTGACGTCAAGCATTCCTCGATAGTTTCGCATAGTCGATTTTCCTATATAGACGCACGTCTGTATCACTGATTTTGGGCAGTAACCGCAAGCCTTTAGCCATTCATATGCGAAGCACTTACAATATTTAATAAAGAGTACTTACGGTTTTAGAAGAAACAGGACAACTGTCTTTCACATGTTAGATGGCGTGTGTTCAAAGTCTGTGTAAGCAGAGCCTCCATATTTTTTTCTTCGCTCGTAACCTGCTTCACGTTTGTAAACGGTAATAGGCGCTGTCCACATACTAAGGCGCCTGTAGCGCTTCAATATGTACACCACGACGCCGCTACAACCACCTCACTATGGAATCGGTCTATAGCAAACTCGCAGGCGCATTCTAAACTTTTATTTGTTTCTTACCATCCAACTGCAACGAGTGACTCGGGCTGCACATTCTGGTTTATTCGCTTTCGCGCAATCAGAAAGGCACGTATATGGCGTTTCGCTGTCTTTCGCAAGGTGATCCCTATACCAAAGCCGTATATGTACGATTTTGCTTCCGTTCGCCGTACATGGTGTGCCTCATCACGCCCATCAACAGCGCAGTATATTAGTGCGAAGTGTACGTCACTGTTGCGTACAATTATTATTCGGCTATTGCAGATCAAAATTTGATAACATAAGCGGACATTTGTTGGATTGATTGATTGATATGTAGGGTTTAACGTCCCAAAACAACCATATGATTATGAGAGACGCCGTAGTGGAGGGCTCCGGAAATTTTAAATAAAATGAGTTTATTTAGCGTGCACCCAAATCTGAGCACACGGGCCTACAACATTTCCGCCTCCATCGGAAATGCAGCCGCCACAGCCGGGATTCGATCCCGCGACGCGACCTGCGGGTCAGCAGCCGAGTATACCTTAGCCACTAGACCACCGCGGCGGGGCGTACATTTGTTCGGTTACATGTATTTTGTGCTGAGTTCAAGCCATTTATGTATCGCACAAGAGGAGCGCTAAACAATAGCCGCACACGGCTGGACAGACGGTCAAGCCCGAGCTGCGCGGACTGCGGTCATTTTAAGACAACGCCGGAAAAATAAACAACGAAGTTGGCTCCACTGCTGTCTACGCAAGATGGTGGATAAGCCAAAGGCACTCGCCGTGAAGGCCGCAGTGTTCCCTAGAAGACTAAGGCATTTGTTATTATACCTTTAACCCACAAACTAAGCCTCGCCGCGGTGGTCTAGTGGCTAGTGGAAGGTACTCGGCTGCTGACCCGCAGGTGACGGGATCGAATCCCGGCTGTGGCGGCTGCATTTTCGATGTAGGCAAAAATGCTGTAGACCCGTGTGCTCAGATTTGGGTGCACCTTAAAGAACCCCAGGTGGTCGAAATTTCCGGAACCCTTCACTACGGCGTCTCTCATAATCATATGGTAGCTTTGGGACGTTAAACCCCACATATCCATCAACCCACAAACTAAGTTGACTGAGTGCTCAGGTGACAGCACGAGAATATTTTAAACGCCAAGCGATCACGCGGACTTTCTTCTTTGCTCTCTTGTCTATGGTTGATAACTACCAGAAATTATGCACATATATAGTCTGTCATATTAGCTTACGGATATGTATTAGTTCGAAAAGCGAGAAGTGAACCTCGGCATGTCAAGTCCTAACATTGCTTTTTCTCTTCCTCGTGAACACAAGAGTCAACAATCGAATGTTGGAAAAGCAAGAGCAACGAGAAAGAACAGCGCGGAAAGAGAATCTAAGCCTTCGACGAAAGATGTTACGGCGGCTGCAACTACTACAAGCCTTACAGGGGTGAGTGGGGCGAGGAGTGATGCATGTAAAAACAGCATGAATGATCTCTTATGCATTTGCCTAAGACGACTCTGAACTCTAAAGCCGCATTCTTTCATCTCAGTCGACGGACGAGTTGCAAAAAATAATAATTTGTCGCAGTGCCGTCTGTACGTATGTACAAAAAGAAGTTGACTGCTGCCATTGCGCATGAGAAGTCTCGTGTGTATACAGGGTCACCATGCATACCACCTTGGCGCACAGATCGCAAAAAAAAATGTTTACATCGAATAGAAACGTCTATCCCACGTTCATACTTCACTCACACGAGCGCAGCGTTCTTGGGTGTTTTTTTTTGTTTTCGTGCACAATGGCGGCATGGCCCATGGTTGCTCGACGGAGCTTTGTACAGTGTTGCTGGTATTTACGCAACTCGTCTCTCGTAGTGGCACCTAAACTCCCACCGCACGCACACGAAACGTTTCTGCAGCCCACGCGGTTTCACAGTCCCTGCGGGATCAGGCATCTTATCACCAAGCGAAGATGTCTTGTGACAGATAAGCCATCACGTGACGTCATCACGACGCCGTGATGATGTCATCACACCATTTTGTGCATGTTGACGCGGACTGTCCGTTTTCACGTTTCACGGAGGCCTTCATTTCCATTGTGTACTAGGAATTAAAAAAAAAAACTAAGGCCTACTCAACCGTGAAAATGAACCGTCAGCGCCCACAACGAATGATTCAAAATGTAATGACGTCAACATTCGGAAGCGACACGGTGCGAGAGTATGTAAAACCGATGTCCTAAGGCCCTGAGGGACGTGCCGTAATTAAGGTCCCTCTGCCGTAATGCAACTGCAGCGCTATCTGTCAAACATCGCCCGTACGAGCGATAGTTCACGAGTCCGAGCACATCACGTACATGCTCTGTGTTGGGAACTTCGAGCACAGTGGGCACAAGGCTTGCGCGGCCTGCGGTCGCTCAAATTCACGCCGTTATCATTGCCGCGATGACGTGGCCTCTCGCAGGTATACGGCGATCCGCGCTAAGCGCTGCCAAATTCCGGGGCACTAATAAAAAATGACGACAGGACAAGGCGACCAGTGCTTTGTCCTATGGTTATTGTTATCTTCTTTTGCGCAACTTTAGGCATCAAGCTTATCCAACTCGCCTGGGTTTTACATCCTTTACCTGAGTCTTATTTTGGAGGACCGTAGCACAGCGCAGAGAAGTCCGCTACTATGAGGTGTCTCGTAATATTGTCATACGGTTTTTGAACGTAACAATCCAAGATTTAATTTAATCGCCATATACTACGGTCATTCTGTAGCAGCCGTCAAAGTGCCCGATTGATTGCCTAGGACTATAATCTTGCCATAGTAAAAAAAAGAATGATTTTAAGGATAAATATGGGTGTCCACAAACGAGCATTTTAACTATAAATATTTCAATAACACTCCCGATAAATGCAAGTTCCATATTTTATGAAGACCGCCAGTTGGACAAGTTGATATAATTTCATGATGAAACAAGTGCCAAAAAGTACGAAGGGATTGTCCTGTGTGCTTTCCGAGTGTTCGTACCTTTTGCGCTTGTTTCATTGATTGATTGATATGTGGGGTTTAACGTCCCAAAACCACTATATGATTATGAGAGACGCCGTAGTGGAGGGCTCCGGAAATTTAGACCACCTGGGGTTCTTTAACGTGCGCCCAAATCTGAGCACACGGGCCTACAACATTTCCGCCTCCATCGGAAATGCAGCCGCCGCAGCCGGGATTCGAACCCGCGCCCTGCGGGTCAGCAGCCGAGTACCTTAGCCACTAGACCACCGCGGCGGGGCTTGCGCTTGTTTCATAATGAATTCATATTTTAGTGTTTGAAACATATTAAATGATTCTAAAATACCAATATGAGAATAACTTCTGTACACACTACTGTATACGATATATATATATATATATATATATATATATATATATATATATATATATATATATATATATATATATATATCATGGGCCAAACGTACTTCAGAGGAGAAGAGACACAACTTAGCGGTTGTCCTCGTTTTATTTCTAACGGTTTTGACCGGCAGACCATTCTTCGTCAGGTTTGCGAACAAGTGCTCGCGAAGAGCTTGTTCGCAAACCCTGACGAAGACCGGTCCACCTGTCGAAACCGTTCGAAATAAAATTAGGACAACCGCCAACTTGTGCCTCTTCTCTCTCCCTCCAAGCCGCGTGCTGCGCGATCTGCTACCACCGTTTTTTTTTTTTTTTGTTAACGCACAACCGCTCACGCTGACTTGTGCTGCTCACTCTGAGTAGCTCGCTATTTTGTAATTTGCTTAGGAACGTCTATGTGCATGGCGATGTTGGCTTGTTGGTGCACAATGAAAATGCAGTTACTTAACGCTAGTGAGGACGAAGACACGAATGTATACCTAGTGTCTTTTTCTTGTTTCCCTCGTCCCCACCATCGCTAAGCAACTGCCTTTCGTTCAAGCGAAGAAAATGCATTAGTTATCGTATACACTGGTATACACTGGTCACTTCGTTCTTTTCTTGCTTTCTTGCCCCGCGAACAGACAACCCATTTTACGGGAAAGCCGACAGAACTCACGTCGACTGCGAGGTCATCCGCCGTTGGAAGCGTAGCCGCGCCGAAGGTGAGTCAGCCACGCGAACCATTCATACAACAAGATGGGCGTCAACTTCCAACCGGTTTATTTCGCAAGAGAAACGCCTTTAACCGCGTGGATGTTTAAAGACCACTAAATAACCTCCGATAGTTTAACGTGTCTATTGAAGCCACACATCACGTTTGAAATGGCGCCACGATGAGAAGGGCCGCGGGCTAGCAAGAAATTCCAAAAATTTTTTTTTGCTCCTCGGGCCGTTCGGCAATCCCCAGTGTAAGCCGTGACGTCAACATTTGCATCTGATAATTCCAGGAACGAGATGAAGTTCTTTGTCTGCCCGCAGGCCTGCGCGCTCGCCGCTCTTCCTCCTCGAACGTGGAGTACTCAGCCTGAATGGGCCGCCTTTGGAACGTCAAACGCGTGCAACTCCGCTATCACGGCACAGTTTCGACAAATACTCGTGGCTGCGAGTTTGTTGAACAGTGTTCCACGAACGCGATACACAAATAAATCTAAGTCTCTGGGTTGTTTAGGGGCTCCGAGGTGACAGCCCTAGGGATCGTTTTCAGCGCTTTCTACTCCAGCTGCGGGAACGAAATCTGACGAGAGCGTTAAGCTAAGTAGGTGAGAGGGAAGCCGCGTGTATCGAGTTAAACCTGATAGAGCAAGGGTAGCAACGTTGCAAATATGAAGTTCGCCGGAGTGTGGAGCTGAAGCTGTACCGGAGCTGGTGTGGAGAGGAGGGAGCAGGAGAGAGCCGTGTGATTCGTAGTGCCAGAGAAATAAGTCGTCCAATGGTAGCGCGCTCTCGTGTACAGGTGGTGCTTATGAGAGAGGAGGATAACAGGGGAGCTGGGCAGCCTGTCTTATTTCTTTTGTCTATTTTCTTCTACTTATATTAGCTTATAAACAGTTCCACGGTCAAAACGGCATTACAAAATTCTCTCGGAGATCCGCCATTTCGTGTGCTTGTGTTTAGTAACTCTGATTTCAAATCCTAATTATTATACTAATCGAAATTCGTGCACTTTCTGCATTTCAAGTTGTAGCGGTAACATACAAAATAATTCGTCGAAATTTAACATTTTTACGGTTCATCTGAGATTTTGATGCTCAATTTTTCGATTCACGTGAGTTTTCAAACATGCTATACTGAAATCTTCTCTCTTCCTCTTTTATGTTTTTAGGACAGCTCTAAAATCTGGGGCGGACTCCTCCTTGAACAAGACGGGATGCGGGTAAGCAAAACATTTCTTCATGCAGTGGCGTCACACATGTGTCCACACTTCCAAATATTAGGCACCCAAACTATGCTTGACCACATTTTACTGACCGGCCCCCTACTTCAAGGACGTGCGAAACCTCACGTAACGAATTTCTGCCAATGCCTTTACGCCTAACGGCATTCGTCATAAAGGAGTCTTGTGGTAGCTAGCTCGCACGTTTTCGTATAATCAAATTATTGAACACATCAAAAATTATCTAAGTAAAAGCTGAGATAAATTAAAATTGAGGTGCAATATTGACATTTCGCGTCACCTCACAAGTTGATCACACAAACACCAACGACATTCCCCCTGTTCTGTCCACGTGCTTTCAGTAGCGGCCACGGGTCGCAGCGCACTCACAGCCAAAGTCAGTTCGTGAACACTCAGCAAATAGAGCTGCGGTAATCATAACATCTATAACAGCGGCAGAAGCGCATTAAAAGGCCGCAAAGCAAAATAATATTCTGCACCAAGGGCTCCTTGCCGAGTCCGGCCAGTCAAAGTTATTCCCAAGCACCTCCCCTCCCCACCTAAAATACCGTCCGTCGTAAAATGTTTAGTTTCGCGACGTACAAATCACAATCTTCTTAAATTATCGGACTACCTGATTGATTGCCAGTTAATTATAAGACCACCTCTTTCTCTTATTTTCTAGAGTGGCACAATGTCCCGCAGCCGAATGAAGAGAATGCAAGTGATCGTCATCATCGCCATGACAACGGTGTTCATCGCCTGCGCATCCCTGCTGATATTCCTCGCGTGGTTCGTATCTCAACCCACTATAAAGTTCTGCAACACGCCCGATTGTATAAGGCACGCCCTCGAGCTCAAGAAGGCAATGAACACCCGCGTGAAACCATGCCAAGACTTCTACAAGTTCACGTGCGGCTCCTGGAAGCCGCGGGGCAAAGGGAGGTCTATGGTAGCGCAAGTCTTCGAGCAGTCAACCACAGATGCCATCAAGGAGATGGAGGAGGGTTCCAGAGAGAAGGCCGTGGTGCCCAAGGCACCGGACTACTACAGGAACTGCATACATCGACGCGACCTGACGCCGGCTGAGGCCGGAGTGTTCATCGACTTCAAGCATCAGCTCGGCTTATTCTGGCCGGAGAAGCCGCAAGTGGCCATAGACGCTCTGCTGCCGTTGCTGAATATGACCATCACGTGGAATATCAACCTCCTTTTCCATCTCAGGGCACTTCCCGCCTACAAACGGAGGCCGCAGACACTGTATATCAGGCGAGGTATATTAAACACCAACTGGCTGGACCCCAAATGGACACCGCTAACGTTCGCTGAATCCGTCAGAATACACTGCGGCGTACTTGGAGTCGAGGCGCCGTCCTCCTCGAACATCCAGGAACTCAAGAACACAGTGGATGACATTGTAAACGCCGCCCTCAAAGTGCCGCCGGACGCCACCAGCGACACGCAGTTCAAGCTCAAGCAGATCGAGTATTTGATGCCCAATCGGTCGGACGACTGGCTGAAGCACCTGAACATCCTGCACAGTCCCCAGTTCACGTGGACACTCGACAGCCCCGTGGCGCTGGAAGACGACGCGATACTGCAGAACCTCAACGCGCTGCAGAAAAAGTACAGGGACAAGAAGCAGACGCTCCTGGAAGGCTTCGCGTTCGTATTTGTCCGGACGACTCTGTGGCTATTCGCGGGGAAACCTGAAATGCGCTACGGGACCGACCCCGAGGTCAACCGCTACCTTTGGAAGCGGGCTTGCCTCTCGTATACAACCGCAAACTTCGGTCTTCTTGTCGCGGCCAAGCACATTTACTCGCGCTATACTCCAGCTGTGCGCGCCAATCTCCAACGCTTCCATCACAGCATCCAGGAAGCGCTCAAGCAGCTGATACAAGATGCCACGTGGATCGACGAAACCGTCAAGAATAAGGTGACCATCAAAATAAACGAGCTGACGCTTAACGCGATGCCAGAGGAGAACTTTTTCAACGACGCCAATCTGGCTCGGCTGTACCGGGACTTCCCGACTATTGGCCTGTCGTTTATAAGCAACTACATTGCCGTAGCCACCGCCTACCGCCTCCTCATCGGCCACGACAGCTTCATCAGCGTCTACTCCAAACGACTCGGCGGCGGCGCGCCCAGCCGATATAATTACTACTACAACATCGCTTATATGTCATTGGGCGCCATGGAGCCCCCTATTCTCTACCTGAACGGTACTATGGCCATGATGTACGGTAGCTTCGGCGCCCTTATCGCCGAATGCTTGGTCCGCTCTTTCGATAAGCGAGGCGTCCTTGTCAACGACTTGGGGAAGAGCGAGCTTTGGTGGGACTCGCCGGCTTACACGCAGCGTATCAGATGCGATTTGTTATCAGACTCGAAGACGAGTGGTTCCGACGATGGCGTCTCCAGTACACCGCCACTCGGAAGCCGCGACCCTCGAGAAGTGCGCTTCTCGGCCCTGTTCCCGATAGCGCCGGCGTTGACAACGGCGTTCATCACGCACCGCAAGGCTATCGCCACGGACGGTTACGTCCAACGGCGTTTACACGGTCTTGACGACTTCGACGACGACCAGATCTTCTTCCTCAGCTACTGCCTGACGACTTGCGCCGTCAACAGCACCGGGGAGGCGTGCAATGTGCCCCTGCGACAAATGGACAAGTTCGCCAGCGCCTTCCAGTGCGAAGTTGACACACCGATGAACCCGCGAAAAAAGTGCACGTTTTTCTAGCAACTGTGAAATTATATTGATTTGGTATCAATTCTAATTTCTTTATTTGGCAGCGTTTTCCATAGGTTAGTTTCGATTTCTTGTAGCGCAGCTTAGTTGCACAATCATTCTTTTTTATGTATGCAAGACCTGCCGCTGCACCAAGCCAACGGCTAACTCTGTGAGAAGCAACTGGTTGCCTTCAGCGACAGACGTTACCAATAATGCCCTTCACCGTTCATCTACGAACTCCTGTATGTCACAGTGTGCGCAATTTTCTTTCCCCCTGACCGTTAAAGCGAGTGCCGTACAAGCGCAGTTCTTGAATAAGGTGGGCACTACTACCAACACGCGCGTCGTGTCACGTGAGCGACTGCTTCGCGGAAGTTGCGCAACTATAGCCATGCCGCAATCAAAGATTGTGTGCTCATTGCACTGCGCTCCTTCACATGCACACACATGTGCATGATTAGCTTATGTGACTTCATATCGCGTACAGTTCTTGATGATCTGCGTTTATATGTAAAGACTGCATAAAACAGAGACGAAGCAAGAAGTGACCGCGTGTTTATGATAGTACGTCACGTCACACAATTAGCGCTTTCACCAATGTTCCTGACAGGGACATTGGTGAAAGCGCTCATTTTGCAACCGCAAAGCACCCGAAGCTTTTCTTGTGCGCCTTCTGTGATGGTTCATACCCAATGCAGGGGATTGGCCGAATAGTAGGTGAATTTTTTTTCAGCATTTCTGTGTACGATTTTCTGCGAGCCTACTCAAAATGAACCAGTTCGTTGCATGTTGACGGACCGAATAAAGGTAGGAGTTGGTCTTAGCTGCTACAAGGCGCCAGTGTGGAGACGCACACGATTATTGGTAACGTACTGCTGCGTTCCTCCCGCCATTCAAGCTTTCCACTGAGTTGCAACACTACGTCAGGCGCTTGGGGTCAATTTAAAGGTTGTAGATTCCGCCTTAGTGGAACAGGGGCTACGGCGCTCGGCTGCCAACCCGAAGGCCACGGTGGCATTTCGATGGAGGCGAAATGGTATATAGTGGCTCTTGTACTCGCTGTGCACGCTAAAGAACACCAGACCGTTGAAATTTCCTGAGCCCTCCGCTACGCGCCGTGCCTCTTAGTAGCGTTATGGCATGTTAAACATATATGTTACTAAAGGCTTAGGAATGACTGGTCGCGTAGGCCCGAGGTACAGACCTTTAATCTCGCTTGCATAAACAATGGGGTGTCAAATAAAAAAACTCGCAGCATATCCACGGAGTGAATGATAAGTGGGGCGAAGTGCTGGAAGGTTTCATCGCTAAACCATGAGCCATCCGTGAATATCACCCACTACATCATCAAAGACGTGCCAAACACTGTATTTATTTTTACAAGAAATGTTCTTATTCGTAAGTGGTAGCTATACGTCGCTTCCGTTCCTCCTCCTTTATAACGGCTATTATGGTCGGTGAAGTAGTGGACCGATGATGGGGCGTATTGGGTTTTTGCATGGACGAAGTATTGGGCAGTTTGCAAAGATGGAACTCATAGGCGGTTACGTACAAACAAGGGATGGACACAGTAGGACCATCAATGGTTCCCTAATGCGCACCTAAATACTAGTACATGACCATCTTGCATTTCGTATAGGCTACTTCTCAGCAGTATTTACTTTAGATGGGCCCTGAAACACTTTTTCAAGTAACCATGGAATGAACTCACTGGAAGAGCTTATTGCCTCACGAATTAAACACATCAAAACTTTTAAGAATCCGTCCAGTGCGAGTGGAGTTGCAAAGGTTTGTCGCATGGTGCAATTGCATTCTCTCTTCTCTCGTCCCGACGAAAGCGCTGGAAGCTAAGCAGGGAGAGATGGCCACAGAAAAACGTTGCGCGCACTTCACGACCTTGAGCACTTTTTTACTTTTTTTTCTTCGAATGCGCGGCTTACTCAGTGTGATCGCGCGAGCACGCTCGGACAGGTAGCGGCCTCCCGTACCGATCTCTGTTACGAGCGAGAGCGCTATGTTCAAATCAGCCAATGACTGATAGATGGGCTTACTACGTGTCACGTATTACTACGTGGACGTATTGCATCATTTGTCGAGAGAAGAGAAAGCAATTTTAGCTCACTTTAATAATTTATTGTGAATTTCAGGCCCTGTGCTGTGCTACAATATTTGGCTCGCGTGTTGTCGGGAGCCTCTACTACCGATCGGCAGCGTTTTCTGACCATGCTCAAAAAGCGTTGCAGGGCCCCTTTAAGGTCGGTGAAGCGGTGGATCAGTGATGGAGCGTAGTGGGATGTTTGCAAGGACGAAGTAGTCGGCAGTTCCGCGGCAAAGGTGAAACTATAGACGGTCACGTACATACAAGGATGACAGACCCACGCCTTTAGGAGCTGGACAGTGCACGGTGAGGCTTGAGGAGGGCAAGTGCCCTTTTTGCACCCCCCTGCTGATGCCCCCCTCCGTTTCTTTCTTCGGGTTCTAAACTGTAGAGCCACGGTACCCATTTGATAAGCACAGGAGTTCATTTATTTGGCTGTAGTGTTTGGAGCCGAAATACTTTGTCTAGCTTTCCGAATAATGCTTTATTCGCAATTATTCGACTGACGGGGTGTCCGCAAAACTAAAAACACCAGGCTTACGCGGAACGCGCAGCACAGTCACAGCGAAAGCTGTAAGAGCGGTTTTTCGGAGCCTTCTTTAAACAGTCTTTGGGTAACTACTACAAACACACTGGGAGGGTACCCACAACGTCGTTATTCGTCATTATTTTCGTGTATTAGGAAGGCATTACCTATGCTCATGAAGTTGCCTATGACTATGCCATATTTCGTCATTCTTCAGAGAAGCGTGGTACCCGCTACACACTTGCAAGTGATTTTGTGCATTTTTTTAAAGTACTGTGGCTGACGATGATGAGGAAATTATGCCTGAAGCTTTTGTAATACAGCCTGAAGCATTCAACAGCCCATTCATTACGCAATTAACATTGTGTCACACCTGGTTGTTCATTCGCTGTTTTAAACGCTTTATTACTCATGTTAACGTGATTTCATTCCCGACACTGCATGTTTTTTCCTGCCTCTTCCTGTATGCTTTCCAAACAGTGTCCCCACCTCTTTAGCTTCTCATCACCTTCGATTCCTTCTGTTACCTCTTGCAATACATAAGCAGACCATACTATACTTTATGTTATGTTCTGCTAGCGTGCTGGGATTTGGATGACCGAGTAGACTGATGAGGCTCGTAACCACATCACAAGTGGTTACAATGTTCGCCTTCGGATCGTAGGTACGCAGGTCAGAATCTCTCCTTGCCAAGAAGTTTTTTTCTCTCTTTCGCCACAAATTTCTCTATTTCGGTCGCTTTGTGCTAGCTAACTGGCCCATCAAAGTCACGCCAGAGAAATCTGTGCACGTGTTCTGGGAGCGACGTAGAAGAGGGGCGAAGATGATGAAAAGAGCTCGTGTCGTTTCACAGTGATGATAATGCACCATCTACGACACGCGCGCCAAATCTCGACCATAAAAGATCTGCTGTTATAAATTAAAGTATACGGGACGAAGACATTCACGTGAGGGCCGGGCCGCCGCCGACCCTCGCAAGGTCCACAGGCCACGTATTTGAGAAGATAGACTTGAAGAACACAAAAAAAAAATTGCCCGCAGCTTCCCTCGGGGGAACACTGAGGAGGATGCGGAAGCATGTAATTGGTTAACGGGTGTTAAATTGCGACTTACTTGGGTCGATGGCTGAATTGGTTAACGTGGTTGTGAAATGGGGTGTTAAATGAGTGAACACGTACGGCACGTATGCGAAAGGGCGGTGTTTTATTTATTGCGACGAACCAACGGACGAGCGGCAACTGAGCGAGCGAGCGCCGACCTTGAGTATATATACAGCGCGACGGTGCATGCGCTGTCAGCTGTCGAATGTTCTCGAAGGAGAAGCGCGCGCGCGGCACAGATGGCGACGGCGCGACGGCGCATGCGCTGTCAGCTGTCGAATGTTCTCGAAGGAGAAGCGCGCGCGGCACAGATGGTGGGCGACGGCGCGACGGCGCATGCGCGCGCGTCAGCTGTCGAATGTTCGAGAAGCGGTGCGGACGGCGCGGACGGCGCACTACAAGGCGCGAGTATAAGATGCTTCCGCATCTAAAATCAATTGCTCGTGCCGCAGACGACGAAGAGGATGCACCACGCGGGATCACGAGACGCGAGTTCGCGAGCCTCGTCTGACGCCAACAGAAACGCACTGGTCGACTATCGCGGCAGACGTCGTCCAGCTGCGTCGCTTCTGCGCTCCGAGTCGTAGCGTCGCCCACAATGGCTGCCAAGGCAGCGCAGGCTCTGGAGAAGCGCAAGCGCGCGGGTTCCAGGGCGTCGATCGGGTCCGTCGCAGCTTCATCGAAAGGGGTAAGTGCGGGCAAGCTCTTCTTCTGGAAGTAAGCCCCGCACGTCTCGTGCATCACTGACGCGCCCGATGTGGATGAATGTTCATGACGTACATAACCTCATTTTGCCGAGTTGAGGCATGTACATGTCGGGAATCCGCCATTTTTGTCTATTTTTTCACGGTGCCACCTCGCCGCATGCGCCCTTCCCCTAGCGGAGAAGTCGCGAAACGCTCTCACGGGGTCTCCGCTGTAGTCCTTCAACATCGAAGGCTTTGGTTATGAATATCCCGGTTGTGCTCGATAAACCTACAAATGCGACAGAATTTTACGTCGTTCATGCTATCACCAAACCGTCACATTCGTCAGATTCTCTTGACCTCCGACGCCAATTTTGGTTAACACGAAGTCAATCACGAGAACACTCAGACGTAGGCGGATGGATGGATGGGATGGACAGCTTTATCCTGCCATGATATTTCAGGTTAGCTCCATCCATCTACCATCCTGCATCATGAGTGACTTAGGCTCGCTGCATCCATCCATGCATCATGCATATGTGCCTTACATGTTTGCTTAGAAATGTCTTGCATTTGATAACAGTTTAGGCGCAATTGCGAACAAGCAGGGTCTACGTCTTTCGTTTGTGCTTCAGTCTTCTTGCGTGTCTGTGCGCTTAAACGTTTGTTTTGGGAAAATAGGCGGTGCGCACAGGGAGGCCTCTAAATAAAGAGGGGGAGGTGAAAATATGCCCCATCCATTGACTTAGCAGGGAGAGGAGAAACGCTGCAATAAACCACCCCCCCCCACCCACCCTTCTTAGGGACGCCTATGATTCACGCCTATGTTTAGAAAACTTAGCACGCTGACACTTTCGCGAACAGGGTCGACTAGAGCTAGGGTGAATACCTCATTGGTATTAAGCCTCTAAAACCAGGGCGTTCGTAGCACTTCCCGAGGGAAGTGTTCGCCATGTGACTTCTAATTATCAGCCTTCTATAAGGTCTTGAGCACAGAGCCTTCCCTTTAGATGTGCATCACCCCTGCATAACTATATAATCTGCCCGTAAGTCAGTGTCGTTAGTGAGTTTGAGATTTGGTCCACTGTTGTCCACAGCCGAGCTCCGCATCTCGGCAGGACCGAAATGCAAGACGTGCGGGGCACTAAACAACGCCATGAGGCCAAAATAAATTCCCGAGTCTAGCAATGGCATGCCTCAATCGTACCACACGTAACGACCCAACACAAAGTTTTCAAAACAGGAAAAAGTGATACAGATAAAACGAAGAAGCTCCGATGGCTGAAATCTTAACCAACTCGTTCAAGCTTCAATCGTGTCCAAAGGCTATTTAGATAACTGTAGGCTTTGTCACGTGACCTTCACATAAAAGCAGGCGTTTCTGCCTGCTGTTTGCTTGATGCGAGAAAAAATAAAATTTGATCGAAAGCAGCACTTGGGTCGCAAGGTACCGTAATATAGAGCATGGTCCTGCTTGCGCATTGGCTGTTGGAGTACGCTTCACCTTATTGCAATAAAATGCTTTATCGTTTCTTCTCTTTTCACACGTGATTAGAAAGGCTCGGCATCGACGAAGGCATCAAAGACCACACCAAAGATCACGCCTAAGATCACGCCGAAAACCACGCCGAAAACCACGCCGACCAAAATGGAAATGGAGGAAAATGAAGGCAAGGCTTTCCAGACCGGAAACACTCAAATGGCAAGTCCCGCTCGTGAACATCGTAACAAACTTGGAGCCTTATTAGATAAAGGAAAAACACCGAGGGGGCGACATGTGACTATCTTGAATACCATGGTCAGTTGTAACGTAAGAATAAACGAAATCTACGCCCATAGCCGTCACTGACTCACCCAGACGTAATCTGTATAGATGCCACATCCAATAGAAAGGGGCTATTTATGTGACGTCAGGCCCCTCACGCTTTTGGTGACGGCGACGAAACAATACATGTTAGTGCCACTGCTTTTTGGTCGAAAACTTGTACTACTTGGCGAACCTTAGCCAGAAATTCAGACTTCACTTCTCACCCTAACATCAGCAAGGGACGACGAACTTTCGATTCGCAATATGTGAAATACGTACTTTTTTCACTGACAGTAAAAAAGTACGTATGATTAGAACGTAAGCCGCCTATAGGACGACTCTCTTGCAGAAATCGACGACAGGCGCACAGTAGTTCTAGGGGCAGAAGGTGATGATGATAACGAAGGAAACTTTAGTTTATTTAAGTGCAAACAAAACTGGGAGAGTCGTTATTCATGGACTCGAACCTCTGCGATAGTCCGGGCCCACCGAACGAGAGCCCGACAAAGTATCACGGGGGCGCTGTCGCGAAGGATGCTTTCCCACTGCTCTGGGGTACACTTCTAGCACACTCAAGTACGGGTAGACCGAAAGATTATCAGGAATGGAGCGAAGTAGGCAGAGCTGCACTCATCAACGACGTGAACGGTTGCGGAGATGCGCCATATCCGGGACAGGCGTCGGCATAGCTTGTACTTATCCCTGGAAAAATATAAGTGAGAAACATGCCAGTGTCACCTGTGCTGGAGGGGAGCTACTATTTGTCGGCTCTCTGTGGTTGCATCTGCTGCGGGCGCTACCAGGCCGAATCCAAAGAGGCACCGTGCCGTTGAGTTGGAGGGGCGACTTCAGACGCCATGCTGAGTATTACGCATCATTCACGCAGCCGCCGGTCGCTACGTCACGTAAAAAAAAGTACTACAGCAGGCGCGACGGATCAGTGTACAAGTATAGGTGACACCGGTGGTAACATCAAAAGTAGCACACTTTGGTGAAGTGCTGACTTACTGGTCTCATGTTCTCCTAAACCCAGAAAAAAAGAGATCAACATTTAGCATTCAACAAGTTAATTATTACTCCTCCTCTGTGTAATGATAACGTTAATTAAGAACAAACTCTCGAGTAGTACACAACCGAACACCACGTTGATATTATAGTAGCGGACAAAATTCAAGGACATTCGTCCGATCGGCTGCCATGACAACCACATATCTCAATTCGTGATCCAGAGCGGTTTTATGATGCCGCTGCTGCTCTACGAGCGGGCGAGAGTGACAACCGCACGAAGCTTGGCGATGAATGTGGTTATGAAACACGTGCAGGCGTCACACTGAGTGAAGACGTCTTATCGGTCCTTCCTGTAGCGACGGAGACATAGAGCCCCTCTTCGTAGATGTCAACCAGTTTTTGGGGCGATAATAACGACTAGGAAACCTTCTCTCCAGACGAAAAGCGGTGTCATGACGGTGACGAGACGAAGTTTTTGGCGGCTGTGTGAATGAGGCATCATTTGTTGATATGTGGGGTTTAACGTCCCAAAACCACCATATGATTATGAGAGACGCCGTAGTGAAGGGCTCCGGAAATTTCGACTACCTGAGGTTCTTTAACGTGCGCCCAAATCTGAGCACACGGGCCTACAGCACTGTCGCCTCCATCGAAAATGCTGCTGCCGCAGCCGCGATTCAATCCCTTGACCAGCAGCCGGTTAGCAGCAGAGAATGAGGCATAAGTGTGCACGTACTACACTTTCACTCGCACACAGTATATGCGACGTGCACAGATTATTATTGATTAGATTTGTGGGGTTTAACGTCCCAAAACCATCATATGATTATGAGAGACGCCGTAGTGGAGGGCTCCGGAAATTTTGACCACCTGGGGGGATTATTATTGAGACGGCAAAAATGCGCTCCAAGTGTCCATATATGTGATATCTAAACAAAAGAACGATGTGTGTTGAAAAACAATCCACAATATGAGCTTTTATAGTTCGCACTCTTGTGAAGAAATATTAATCCCTTACCGCCATTTTTGTCTACCTCCAGGAAACCGGCAAATGGACCAATCTCTTCCCGAATCCGGCGCCACTACAGGTATGGAACAGTCAACCATGCACTGAAATAAACTTTATTGTGTGAGCGAGCTATCCTTTAAAATGTCACCGCAACATCTTATAAGTATACTGTTGTATGACATTTAAAATGACCAATGAAGTATTGCACGACGGTACGTACAATATGGACACAGAAAACGATAAGCTTCAGATCCTCTAGATTTCCAGCAGCAGCCTCACTTCGAAGACGGGATGCTGTAAATTCCCCGATCACCTCCGCAATTACGTGCTGCCGGAGCAAATCGCGGAGGCCACGGGAGAGACCAGTGATATGGGACAGCCCGCACACTCCAAGAACAAGGTCGTGCGAGTACGCTACTAGTATTGAGAGGGTTCACGGCACCCGCAGCCAAAGAGTAACAAAACCATCTTTTCCCATAAGTCTCGCAGAGGTTTAAACTAGATCGATGCGCTAACGACATGCAGCCTGACTTCTGCCTTTTTGCGTTACAAGAGTGTAATACCCGCCAAACTACCTCGTTTCTGTGGTTGCTCTAGCCTATACATGGTACCAAAGTCATCTCTTTATTTTTTGCAGCCTGGCATGACGCCCCGGCGCGAACAACAACGATATAAAGTTACGACGATTGTCATCGCTGTGACAACTCTGTTAGTCAGCTGCGGGGCTCTGTTGTTGTTCCTGATGTGGGCGAGGCATCCCGAGACGACAGTGTACTGCAGCACGGCAGATTGTCTTAGGCACGTCACTGAGCTCAAAGAAGCCATGGATACTAGCGTCGACCCCTGCGACGACTTCTACAGGTACACGTGCGGCTCCTGGAAGCCAAACCACAAGGAGCATTCTATGGTCGCGAGGATGTTCGACCATATGACTAAAATCGCCATTGAGGAGATCGAGGGCCCCAGCGACAAGGCCTTAGTGCCCAAGGCATTGGACTTCTTCAAAAACTGCGCCCAGCCACGCAATTTGACAGCGGCCGATGTCAGAACATTCGTAGATTTTAAGCAGAACCTCGGTTTCTATTGGCCCGAGAAGAAGCAACCAGCCTCCGATGCGCTGTTCTCGTTGCTGAACATGACTATCAACTGGAAGATAAACTTCCTTTTCTCGTTGCGAGCTCTTCCCGCCTACAAGCATAGGCCGCAGACGCTGCACGTAAGTCGCGGGATATTGAAGAGAGCGTGGGTGGATCCCACGTGGACACCTCAGACGTTTGCTGAAGTCGTCCGTCTGCACTGCCACTTGCTGGGATCTGAAGCGCCGTCCAACGCCTGGGACGTCACGGTGCTGAAAACCACCGTTGAGGACATCATAGGCGCCACGCTTGCAACGCCACCGGAAGCCACGGGCAAATCGAAGTTATTTGCGCTCAAGGAAATCGAGGAGCTGATGCCGAAACGGGCCGACGACTGGCTTAGCAGCCTGAACAGACTGCACAGTCCCCAATTCACGTGGACTCTCGACAGTCCCGTGATTCTGGAAGACGAAGCGATACTGCAGAACCTCCAACTGCTGCTTAAGAAGTACGATGAAAAGAAGCAGACGCTCATGGAAGGCCTCTCGTTCGTACTCATTCGGTCTACAATGTGGCTACTCGCGGGAAAGCCCGAGTTACGACACAATGTCCAGCCCGAAGTGGGCCTCTACATCTGGAAGCGGGCTTGTCTCACGTACACGGCCGGCAACTTCGGCCTGCTAGTGGCGGCCAAGCACATCTACGCGCGCTACACCAGCACTGTGCGCGGCGAGCTCGAAGATTTTTACCACAGAATCCAGGCAGCCGTGAAACAGCAACTGGAAGACGCCGCGTGGATCGATGACACCACCAAGCACAAGGTGGTCGCCAAGATCGACGAGCTGACGCTGGACGCAGTTCCCGAGGACCTTTTCTTTTCCGAAGACAACCTTGCACGGTTGTACAAGGACTTCCCGGTCATTGAATCGTCATTCATGGACAACTTCATTGCGGTCGCGGCCACATACCGGCACCTCATCGGCGATGACAGCTTCTTCAGCGTCTACTCCAAGGGGTTCGGGGACGGCGCGCCTAGCCGATACAATTACTACTACAACACCGCCTACATTTCGCTGAGCGCCATGGAGCCTCCCATACTCTACTTGAACGGCACCATGGCCATGGCTTACGGCAGCTTCGGCACGCTGATTGCCGAGTCTATGGTGCGCTCGTTCGACAAGCAAGGAGTCCGTGTCAACACTAGAGGCGATGAGGAGCTATGGTGGGACTCTGCGGCCTACACGGAACGAGTTAGTTGCGACTTTCTATCGGACACCACGTCTGGCGATCATCGGGAGGCTCGCGTCTCAGCCTTGTTCCCGCTGGCGCCGGCACTTAACGCGTCATTCGCGGCGCACCGCAAAAGCTTCGACGTAGACGAACACGTCCACTGGCGCCTGGAAGGCCTCGACTACAACGACGACCAGATGTTTTTCCTGACCTACTGCCTCATGACGTGCGCCGTCAACAGCACTGGCGAGTCGTGCAACGTTCCACTGCGACAGCTGGATAAATTCGCCAGCACGTTCCACTGCCAACGTAACTCGCCGATGAACCCATCGAAAAAGTGCACTTTCTTCCAGTAACTAAAACTGCAATTCGTTTAGTACTAAGTTATTCGATTCGATCGCTGCACTGTATTGCAATTTTAAAGGTTGTTTTTATGACGTAATTTTATACCAATGAAGTAATTTAGCAATTTTCGCCTTTTGGAAAAAGAATTCACAATACACAAAGAACCATTGATTAGTATTACTACGCACATGTCACAGTGTAAACAAATTGTTTTACTTGATAGCCACTTGTAGGCACAGTGTTCGAACTTTATATGTCGAGCATGGAGCCAGCAATTGCTAATTGAACATGGCGAGCTGTGCAAGGTTTTTGAATGCAGCTACATGCATGGTCTGCGCCAAGAACTGTTGCCATCACTGAGTTGCACTTCGCTGGCTCTCTCCAATGAACTCTCGTTATACGGCATAATCGTGAAGGTAATTCGCACTAACACTGAGCATTGCTATGCTTTGACCATATAGTCTATTTATTTCAAATGCTTACACATTGGAAGAACAGTGCAATCGATGTTGGGTTCCAATGTACTAATCTACTATTCTACACGTCGAGCGCAATTTTCGTAGATTTTGTTCCTACGTATGGAACTAATTGGCAGCATGCTGAACTAATTGGCAGCATGCTGCAAAAGTGGGATGTGAATGCACTGGTTACATAGCATTCTCTTTCAAAATACTGAATTTTTCGTAAAAGCATAAATACACGCATCTCGTCTGACCGACAGCCTACACTCAAATATAATCTTCAAAATGAAATTAACCACGAAATGTGAAACAAGATGAAACAACAATGATGTTTATTTGCCTGATTTACTATGTCAAAGCCTGCATAGCATATACAGTCGTGCTCAATAAGAGTTAACAAGCTATCTGTACTCAAAACAGTGCCAACACTGCAGAGTGGCATCTATACTTTCTGTAACAATTTAATGTTTGGCAGTGCCTTTGTTCACGCTTGAGGTCACTTTGGTGCTGCAACTTTGAACTTGTTAAACTTTGAACGGATTGAACGAGACTTTTGATTTTGATTGAACGTAGTGAACGAGACAACTTTGAACTTATTGAAATTTGAACGTATTGAACGAGACTTTTGATTTTGATTGAACGTATTGAACGAGACAACTTTGACCTTATTGAACTCTGAACGTATTGAGCGAGACTGTGCAGGCAGAGTTGCGCAGCACCAGCAATACCAATGCTCTTGTTCGTAATTTCCCTTCCTTTTAACTTTTTCTCCGATTAAAATAAATGCGGACAGTTGGCACAGAGTCATGGAAAGCCTAACACTGCGCAGCCCGTGCCCACTACCACACATTCCCAGTCGGCCAACACGTCCACGTTTGAGATGCGTGGCTTCCCCCTCGGGAACACATGGACAGACTTTTACACTCTAGAGCGGAAGTCGCACACAACATCCGTGGGTGTGTTGTGGCTACAGTGCATAAGTGGCTTGGCCTGGTGGTGACTATGGCATGCTCACTTGCTTTTTTTTCTCTCGTTGACGCTTTATTTCTGCATTTTTTCATTGTCATTGTGCTTCCCTTTTTTCTCTCCCCTTCTGCACCTCAAACTTCCTTGTGGGCATTACAGGTGACGCCATAGCTATGACTAAAGGGCACACTCCTGTTTCACGACGAGGATTGCTTTCTAGCACGGCCCCACATTTGACGCAGCACAAGAGCCCAAATATTGTGCCACATACCCGTTTATGATGATGTTGACAGTTTTTTGCCACGGCCACACATTTTACACTGAGCTTCGCTTTTATTGCAGTAGCAGTGATATGGGCATTCGGCAACTTTTTGCAGTCCCCATCATGTCCCACAATTGACATAAGCATATATATAAAAAAAGGCACAAAAAATGACCATTCAGAAGAAAAGCATTTGGAACCACGTGACTGGACATCTCAACCAGTGGCCGCTTCTTCTGCAGTGGGCTGCGTTATACAATTATCCATGTGACTTTCATGTGTTGTGATAGTACTAACAGCGAGCTATTTGTGGCAGGCAGATCTGAAGGCGTGGGGGTGGGAGAGGCTTAAACGTGTTTTTTATCAAAGGCACCTATATATTTTTTACTGTTGAGATGGACACAAAAAAGTGGCCCTGCGAATAAACGATGGAAACACCTTGAGTAAGACTCCCCCACATTCCGGGAAATACACAGAGCGGTCACTCCACATTCTGCAGTTTAGCTAAGAGTGTAGGGTTTGTCGGAACTTAGAGCGCGTCGCGCAAGCTCAAACACTTGAAAAGTGTGACAGTCGTATATTAATGCTTTTTCTCTTTGTACCTGCTCATCCTCGCCAAACGTCCTTTTCGCTGCAGCAACTTCTTTTCGCTGCAGCATCAGTTTGTAGCCTCAAATACTTGTAGTTCGTGTGACATACCAATTTCTTGCTATCATAATAATTGCAACGCACTTCTGCTAAAACTGGCTTTTTTTTTAAAGCATTCCTCCAAAAAAGACGTAAGCCGTCTCATTCACCATTTATTTTTGTCAATGCTCATAAAGGTTCACACACAGGTGCAAAAACTTGGGAAGTGGGCTGTGAAATAATAAAGCACAGGTAGATGGAATGACAAAAGAAGAAATAAAGAGGGTACATATATTCCAGTAACTCGCTTTAAAATGTACTGTTTCATCTCGTGTTATTTGTATAGTGGAACCCCGCTGCTACATTTGTCGCTGCTGCATTTTCTTGGCTGTTACGTTGTCTTTCATCGGTCCCGGCATAGCTTCCATACAATCCTATGTACTGCGAACTCCACTGTTACGTCGCAACTGTGAGAACGTTCCTACATGATGCGTCCCAGCCAAGTCAGCCGAACCCGCCCAGCATGCAGCCCGGGCACCACCATTTTGATTTGATGTTGTAAAGTCTTGGTCTGGCTTGGCTACGGAACAGGCTGGAAGATGCCGCAGGCAAATTAGAGAAGCCGCCCCTGGATGGCCATTTGTGAAAAGTGCTATCACCATCATCACAGCACTTACAACAGAAGTTTCACTACAGAATGCCGAAATTATGTGACAGTCCCACAACCACACGTCGCACGTTGTGACTCGTCTTCAGTTGCTGTTGTGTGCACTAAGCCTGTTGAACACCGTTTAACTTTTCAACACAATCTTTGTCAAGGCTTAATGGCATTGCATAAATGGAAAGTGCTTTTCCTTGAGGAAAGGCTGGATGTAGCATGGAGTGCAGTGAGCGCCTCAACTGCAGAGCGCTGCTTCACGAGGTGTGGGTTCCGTATGGACTGCAAATGGGAGCTTGCCATCGAAGCTCAACAATCGAAAGCAGCCTTTTGTGAGCAAGAGCTCAATGATACAATGAATGCGCTGGGTGCCATGGGTATGACGTCGCTGTGGATGCTGCCATTATGATGTCAGAGTGCCAGACAATCGCATAGATTGTTGCAAACTCGATCGCATCTGAAGACGGGGACATCGGTGACAACGAAGAGCACGAGTCACACAATTCTAAAGAGTTGACAGTAGAGTTGGCCAATCTCAGCTTTGGGGAAGCCGTCGCGGCCCTCAACTACCGTCGCAGGTACGTCGCACACCAAAGCGATGGTGAAAGCAATGCGGCCTTCCAGATTATAGAGAAACGCATGGTGCTTACTGGCGAGCGAAACAAGCGGCAGTCAACTATCTTCGAATATTTTATGTCCTTGGCTCACTTTGCCGAAATAAATTGTTTGTAGTCAAAGCACCTGTGCTCTCATTCAATTTCGGAGCTTTCCTCACTCTTGTGTTTGCTCAGCTGTTACGTTTTTCCAGCCCGGTCCGCTGAAAAATCTACGAATGGGGTTGCACTATATAAATATATATGCAATCTATAAATTATCTTCATTCTTTTCACCCATATCTTAAGAACACCAGAAAGTAGGCAACCTGCACATGCCTGGACATCTCATCAAGTTCCTCTTGGAACTCTCAGAGGAAGTCATTACTAGTCATATTTGAAACATAGTATATACAAGCAGTTCGACAACAATAGTATAATAGAAAAAGGTACGGCAGTAACGTATTCACCTTGGGTTAAATAAAAAGATCACAGTGATATGAGTGATGCACATCATAGCGAGCAGTGAATAGCATACACAAAGAGCGATAGCAGAACAAATGAAGCAGCAAAAGGGCTGCCATGTTGCATAACATCTTGACAACAGAACATACATTTCAAACTAATGTTCCAAGCATACTTTCAGCATGGTATTGCCTGACAACACCACGATATGTTTAATACACTTAGGATGACAGTCAATACTTGACAGAAGTGAATGCTGTGTAGACAGGTTATTTTTCATTACAAAACTGCGCGAAAAATGGACAAGAAACAGAGAAGGCACACACACAAGCGCAGACTAGCAACTGACAGTTTATTGAAAGAAACACTTATATACCTAAAGAAAAACTATGACGTGAAAGATTAGAAGTTGGCAGTGAGATAATCAATCTCTAGTTGGTGCAAAGTCACCGAAGGCCTCGCAACACACGTGTCGCCGTACTTGTGTATATAAAAAGCCTCCGCAACTTCTCTCGCTGTCCTATCCCTGTGCCGTGACAACACCCTTGTTTCGTGAAATAAAGGGGAACACTTGCAATCCCTGCAATGTAGGCACAGATTCGACGAAGGGTGGGCCTTCAGCGATGCCCTGTGATCCATTAGTCGGTTGTTCAAACATCTTCCAGTTTGCCCAATATAGCACCTACCACATGATAAGGGGATAAGATACACCGCACCAATTCCACACTCTACAAACGTTTCCCGGTGTTTGACCACACAAACATACAACAGTTCCAAGAAGAAAAAAAGGCCGTCGCCTTACTGGAACAACTGAAGCTTGAAGGGTTGGCTGCGGCGGTGCGAGGTGCGAAAGGCAATTTGCTGAACCTTTTCTTCACCGTCAAAACACACAAGGAGGGCCATCCCTTTAGGGTAGTTGTTTCAGAACGCGGAACTTGGCAATGTTTGGTATCAGCATTTCTGCAAAAGCACCTATCATCTCTAAAGGTGCAGGATCCTTTTCGGGTGAAGAATTCTGAGGAAGTCGTTCAGTTCCTGAGGACGGTACCCCCCGGTCCTATGTCAGTGTTTAGCATAGATGTAGAGGACCTTTTTTACTCGTTGGAGCATGAAACCTTGATGAAAAGTGTGAGAGACTGCATACAGGACCACAACGACGCCCTACAGTTCCAAAATGAGTGCGGAGTTTCTGTTGCGTCCTTCTTGGAACTGTTGTCGATGTATCTTCGCTCGACTTTGGTAGAATGGAAAGGTGGTGTGTATAGGCAGAAATCGGGTGTGTGCATAGGTTCCCGTGTTGCCCCTAAACTGAGTGAGGTATACTTGGGGAGGATAGATCGAGACCTTGAGGGAGGCTTAGAAAGTTTAGCGCTTAAGACAATGAGATACGTTGATGATTATCTGGTGTTTGTTGAAATGGACAACTGTGTCAGGTCCAGGGTCAATGTGCTGAAAATGTTTAATGAGAAAGGACGGGGTTTGAAATTTACCTTTGAGGTCCCGAAAGATGGCTGCATTCAGTTTCTTGATTTGAAAATTAGGATTGGGCAGGAGCACACGTGCTGGCGGTATTCGCCGAGGTCGATTAAGCCCATTCTTGATTTTCGTTCTTGTAACTCAAAGCTGGTCAAGAATAGTGTCGCCACTTCGTGTCTCGAATCTGCTTTGTGCAAATCGTGCCCGCATCAGATGTCGGAGGCTTTTCATGACCAGCTTACTAGGCTTAGGTTATCGAACTTCCCAGAAGGAAGGCTGGGTCTTCTCAGTGAAAGATTATTGAAGAAACTAAAACGGGAAGGTAATGACAGAGCGGGCATAGATAAATGTTTGCCTTACACGTGCATTCCTTATCTTCATGCCTTCTCCCACCGCATGAAAAAGGTGGGACATAGATTCGGTGTTAATGTCGTTTTTTCGTCCAGGAATAAGTTGGGGCCGAGTGTGCGCAATGGTGGATAGGAAAGCTGAAGGAAAAGAAAAAAAGTGGTATGTTTGTGTGGTCAAACACCGGGAAACGTTTGTAGAGTGTGGAATTGGTGCGGTGTATCTTATCCCCTTATCATGTGGTAGGTGCTATATTGGGCAAACTGGAAGATGTTTTGAACAACCGACTAATGGATCACAGGGCATCGCTGAAGGCCCACCCTTCGTCGAATCTGTGCCTACATTGCAGGGATTGCAAGTGTTCCCCTTTATTTCACGAAACAAGGGTGTTGTCACGGCACAGGGATAGGACAGCGAGAGAAGTTGCGGAGGCTTTTTATATACACAAGTACGGCGACACGTGTGTTGCGAGGCCTTCGGTGACTTTTGCACCAACTAGAGATGGATTATCTTCACTGCCAACTTCTAATCTTTCACGTCATAGTTTTTCTTTAGGTATATAAGTGTTTCTTTCAATAAACTGTCAGTTGCTAGTCTGCGCTTGTGTGTGTGCCTTCTCTGTTTCTTGTCCATTTTTCGCGCAGTTTTGTAATGATGATTTAACCAACTCGCCCAGCGTTCAGTACTCTTAAGTTATATTACTAGTTGTATGGGCTCTTTCCATGTGTTACTTTTCCCATTTCTAACCCGGCAGTTTTGGTGGCACTGTATGCAGTGTGTGTGTGTCGAGCAAGAACCGCCTCGTGGTTCATCAGAGTGGGGGCGTGCCCTGAAGATGTCCAGAAGTTGTGCGGTTGGATTGAACCTTCGCCAGGCCATGCTAAGCGCATTTGCAAGATACTAAAATCGAGTGGTGGAGACAGGCAAGGCTGTATGAAGACTGTCTTAAGACAACCTGCGGTGTTGTGCAGGTAGGGCTGTGTCTGCTAGATACAGGGAATGGTGCGCCACCAGGTTTCGTATCACGGAATTCCTTTGGAACACGTTGCGGCCCATGCTCCCGAAGAAGAAAAAGAAGGACAGCACGGGAACCCTCTGCCAAAGTCATCTCTCTGGATGGCATCGTTTTGCCGGAAGCTCATCTGAAGACTCTAGGACTGGGACCAAAATTCTGCTTCGAGCCAACCCTTGGATATCCAGAAATCTTGGCGGTGGCACGTTTCCGTTGCTGAACGGGTGCCTGAAGGTGAAAGGGGAAGGTGCGTGGCCGAAGGAGCTGGTGTGGTGACTACGCTCAGTGGAAGCACTGGAAGGAAGTGCAAGTTGAATTCCTTGGTGGGATTACATGGGTTCAAGCAGCATCAGGCCATTAGTTGCTGACAAGGAAGGGAGTTTCGGTCCTCATGTATGAGAGGACTTTTCTGAGAAGGGCATGCAAGCTGTTCACAAGAACCTCAAGCAGGTTGAAGGAAAAACCAAAGGAGGTGAAGAAAAAGGCCGTCGCCTTACTGGAACAACTGAAGCTTGAAGGGTTGGCTGCGGCGGTGCGAGGTGCGAAAGGCAATTTGCTGAACCTTTTCTTCACCGTCCAAACACACAAGGAGGGCCATCCCTTTAGGGTAGTTGTTTCAGAACGCGGAACTTGGCAATGTTTGGTATCAGCATTCTGCAAAAGCACCTATCATCTCTAAAGGTGCAGGATCCTTTTCGGGTGAAGAATTCTGAGGAAGTCGTTCAGTTCCTGAGGACGGTACCCCCCCGGTCCTATGTCAGTGTTTAGCATAGATGTAGAGGACCTTTTTTACTCGTTGGAGCATGAAACCTTGATGAAAAGTGTGAGAGACTGCATACAGGACCACAACGACGCCCTACAGTTCCAAATGAGTGCGGAGTTTCTGTTGCGTCCTTCTTGGAACTGTTGTCGATGTATCTTCGCTCGACTTTGGTAGAATGGAAAAGGTGGTGTGTATAGGCAGAAATCGGGTGTGTGGCATAGGTTCCCGTGTTGCCCCTAAACTGAGTGAGGTATACTTGGGGAGGATAGATCGAGACTCTTGAGGGAGGCTTAGAAAGTTTAGCGCTTAAGACAATGAGATACGTTGATTGATTATCTGGTGTTTGTTGAAATGGACAACTGTGTCAGGTCCAGGGTCAATGTGCTGAAAATGTTTAATGAGAAAGGACGGGGTTTGAAATTTACCTTTGAGGTCCCGAAAGATGGCTGCATTCAGTTTCTTGATTTGAAAATTAGGATTGGGCAGGAGCACACGTGCTGGCGGTATTTCGCCGAGGTCGATTAAGCCCATTCTTGATTTTCGTTCTTGTAACTCAAAGCTGGTCAAGAATAGTGTCGCCACTTTCGTGTCTCGAATCTGCTTTGTGCAAATCGTGCCCGCATCAGATGTCGGAGGCTTTTCATGACCAGCTTACTAGGCTTAGGTTATCGAACTTCCCAGAAGGAAGGCTGGGTCTTCTCAGTGAAAAGATTATTGAAGAAACTAAAACGGGAAGGTAATGACAGAGCGGGCATAGATAATGTTTGCCTACACGTGCATTCCTTATCTTCATGCCTTCTCCCACCGCATGAAAAAGGTGGGACATAGATTCGGTGTTAATGTCGTTTTTTTTTCGTCCAGGAATAAGTTGGGCCGAGTGTGCGCAATGGTGGATAGGAAAGCTGAAGGAAAAGAAAAAAAGTGGTATGTTTGTGTGGTCAAACACCGGGAAACGTTTGTAGAGTGTGGAATTGGTGCGGTGTATCTTATCCCCTTATCATGTGGTAGGTGCTATATTTGGGCAAACTGGAAGATGTTTGAACAACCGACTAATGGATCACAGGGCATCGCTGAAGGCCCACCCTTCGTCGAATCTGTGCCTACATTGCAGGGATTGCAAGTGTTCCCCTTTATTTCACGAAACAAGGGTGTTGTCACGGCACAGGGATAGGACAGCGAGAGAAGTTGCGGAGGCTTTTATATACACAAGTACGGCGACACGTGTGTTGCGAGGCCTTCGGTGACTTTGCACCAACTAGAGATTGATTATCTCACTGCCAACTTCTAATCTTTCACGTCATAGTTTTTTTTAGGTATATAATGTTTCTTTCAATAAACTGTCAGTTCTAGTCTGCGTGTGTTTGTGGTTGTGCCTTCTCTTTTCTTGTCCATTTTTCGCGCAGTTTTGTAATGATGATTTACCAACTCGCCAGCGTTCAGTACGAG